>CAOKZL010003305.1:0-108605 GCA_948472985.1 Iguana delicatissima | reverse complement strand
CCCGGGGGATCCCCTCGGGGAATAGTGGGTTTTGGGGAGGCTTGTGTACACAAAGCAGATGGTCATCTTTCTGTCCGGAGCACCCCACTTAGCCCCTCCTCCATCCTGCCAGACCGCGTCCCTGTCGTGGCCCCCCCCCAACCGCCCACCAATCAGGCTCTAGTTCTGTTGGAGCAAGGGATGTCAGTCGGGTCGCACTCTCTGGCCTCAAGTGACACCAACTGCAAATCAATCACGCCGTTCAGGGAGATAACTGGTCGGGCTGAATGCATGGGGTTTGCCCCCAGCTAGCCACCCCTCCACACTCCACACTCCACACTCATTTCGGTCCATTCTGCCCAATGCAGGACATGGCCCCCTGCCCTGTTTTCCCTCATGTTCTGGGCAGCATTTCCGGGGGACAGTCAGGGTAGCCCCACGACGCTTTTTCAACGTGAAGGCGAGGCTTTCCGTGGCCCCCCTTGCCCCCCGGCTCACACATTCAGCGCTTTGTGGCGGGTTGCGAAATGACGGTATTAGGGGAGACTTTCTAAAAATAACCTCCCCCAATATGCCGCCGCGGAAGAATCCACAGCCCCCTGAAGCTTCCAGGCCCCCACTGAAACTCCAGGTGGCTGTGGATTTTTCGCTTTCATCCGCGGTAGCAATGGGGGGGTTTTCAAAGAAATAATCCCAATTTGCCAAACCTGCAATTGATATCCCCGCAGCGCTTCTTCAAAGTGAAGGCGCCATTACTCCGAGGCTTCCCGCGGGACCCCTTGGCGGCCACCATGCTGCCCTGTCCGTTCAGCGCCCTCTTGGCAGGGCCCGAAGGGTTCCATCCGCCGCCGCCGCCGCCCCCTTGCCCCCGGCTCACACATGCAGCGGTTTGTGGTGGGTTGCGAAATGGCGGTGTCACTAGAGGCGACTTCCAAGAAATTCCCCCCCCACCCCCACCCCCACCCTGGATAGGCCACTCCAGATGAAGGCAATAAATCCACAGTCCCCCTGAAGCTCCAATATCCCCACGGAAACATCAAAAGGCAATTTTAAGATGGACTGTAAATAAATAATTCCAATTTAGCGTACCTGCAATGTTTTTTTCTTTTTCCTGCTGTGGGCTCTCGCTAGCGAGGATCAAAAAATGGCGCCGTTCGGCTCTTTGTGGGGCGGGCCTACCGCCGAAGCTGTCCACGCCCACGGCCCGCCCCGTTCATCTCAGGGGCGAATCAGCGCGTATCTGCGCTTCCACACAAGTGAGCAAGAATTGATCGCGGATCACGGGGAAAAGAAACATTTTTTTTCCGGTTTTTAAAAAGCACGTGCAAGCACAGTTGGAGACGTTTCTGAACGGATTGACGTGTGGAACTTGGAAATTAAAGACAACTCAGTGCACTTTAAGGTATGGAAGACCTCCGTCAGATATCGCGCTACACTGCGCTAAAACGTTTTATTACCCCCGTGTGGAAAGGGCCCTATTCTCTTCCACTTATGGCCTCAATTGTCCCCAGGTATTGAATTATTATTCATTTTCTTTTTATAATACCTTCCCTCACCCCCAAAAAAAACAGAACTAAGGGAAGTCGAACAAAACCCTAGAAACTACCTCTTTGATATTTGGCTAGACCAGTCCACTCTTTAAGGTTTACCAAGTGTCTAAACTGTATGCAGATGTTAGAAAATAAATTGGAATTGTATTTTGGTTTCTCAGTGGAAGTCAATGGAGGAGGTCTAGTCTTCTGGATTCCTAAATAACAATTCAGATTTGGGATTCAGATCAGATCACATTGGATTCAGATTGACCCAGACTGAGGCCCTTTCTGCAGCACCATCCCATCCTACCATGGGGATGGGAGAAAGACGGGACTGTAATGACTCTTCTGCATGTTCTCCCCACGCAGCACAATTGCAGGTGAAACTAGTGACAGATTTTCCCCATCAATGGTCATTGATTGTGCCACCATCCCACACTTACCCATCCTGTGGAAGGGCAGGAAGCACAAGGGTGGTGCTTCCTGTCCCAGTGCAGACTGGGAAAATACCTGGCTGCGCTGCAGAGGGGAGTGGTGTGTCCATCGCGCTTCCTTCCACAGGGAGAGGGTCTTGTGTGGAGGGCAATGCTGCTGTCGCACTCCCTTCCCAGCAAAGCCGCTGCCCCGGATTGCCACCAGACACTGCCGCAAGAAAGTAAGCTGTGGAAAGGGCCTGAACTAAGTCCAGACCTGAATAACTGCATCAGTCTTCCAACTGAACCTTGAGAATAGCCCTAGAGTATAATGACATGCTGATGCCACCCATAACTGAGCAGCAAGTCCCAGACCATTATCTTACCACTGCATAATTAAGGATAGCTTCAGCATGTCCTCATACTTAGTCTTAAGGTCTTCCAAGGTTTAAGCTTAATAGGCATTAATAAGCATTGTTTTAAAAAAGTAAATGAAAGGATTTTGTTTTGTTATCCTTTCAAGACCATGTCTGAAACAATAAATATAAAGCTAGACCGGGGGGGGGGGGGGATTCACTCTTGCTAGTAAAGATTTGTTGGAGCATAAAGCCATGCTGATTTGCTCCTCCTGCTACTACCATGAATTTAATTTAAATGAATGTTCCTATTGTGGTTAAGTTCAAGTTCACAAAATAATGAAATTGGAGTTTTCTTTTTCTATTTTCCCCTTCGGGCTTCATCCTTCTCTTGTTCTTCCTCCACGTCAGCTCTGTTCTTTCTCCAAATTTGTAACACAAAGTAACTACTATCTGGGACACAGAGGTAGTCTGGAATATTATCTTACAACCTAGTCATCTCCAACAAATGGCTTGCAAGAAAAATTGTTTTGCTTTCCTCTGAACAGAAAACATAAAATGATACATATTTCCAAATTTTATTAACATTAACATTTTTCACATCAAACTTAGCTTTCTGAATTCCAACCTCTGTGATGCCAAAAGTCACATGGTTTTTTTCTTGGATCATGAGTTAGATGTTCATATTCACTTTAGTGATTAGTATCTCCATGGGGTACCTTGAAAACCTGAAATTCCTTGCATGTGTTGCAGCTGTTGGTTTTTGTAGCTGCTACAGGCAAATATAGCTGGAGAGCTCCTCCATATTCCCAGCAAGGGAAGAACCACTACTGCTGCTGCCGAAACAGCATTCCAGCAGTGGGGCCCATATACTTGAGGAGCCAGGGCAAGGGTGGACAAATTAAATGTTCCCAAGCATGGGGTTTTGCATCACACTTCTGCTATGGGCATTGAAAAGGCCATAAAGAGGCTCATTAGCTTCAGGAGCTACTGATAATGATAGTTGCAATAGAAGTACAGAGTCTGGATACACATGGCATCTCCTTTAGTCTCCTGTGTGAACCAGACCCTTGTTAATCTCTGAGAGCCAAATTTAATTATAGGAGCTGTGTGTTAAACACACTATTGTTCATTCTAAAGCTATTTTGGTTCTGATGTATTACTGTAGTCGCGAGTGAAAAGGACGATGTTAAATGTGGATTTCCTAACAATGAATGGGAGCTATGTTTGTTAGATTGTAAGTTGCTGTAGTTATCACTGAGTAATTCAAAAAAGCACCTGCCTTGAGATTAGTAATTTTCAAATGCACTGAGTTTTGATTAATATATCAGTTGATTAATTAATGAACTAGAAAATGTTAAGGTGCTAGATTGCTTATATGAGTACATTACAGTAATAATGTACTCTGCTCTATTTTTAACATATTTATTTATTTATTTGGAAAACAAAAAAGGTCAAGATGTATCCCTGTCCTTCCCTGCTTTTTGCATAAGAAATAAGCTGAAAAGACCAGAATACTTATTTTTTTATCTTGAGGCAGAAGTATATATTACACTCATACATGTTTACAATGTATGGACTTGGAGGCACTGTTTACAATTATTCCATTCCATCCTGGAGAAGCAAACTCAAAAAGAGGTGCCAGGGGACTCCTGTTTGACAACCTGGTGATTGCTGTATGGTGTCCCTCAGAATTCTGCTTTGTCCCTCGTGCTATTTAACATATACATGAAATGTTAGCCATACATCCCTCCCCACTTTCATATGGTTTGATATTAATATTATTGGCAAATATTAATTGGCATGAAATTAAGTTATATACACGTACAGCTGAGAGGCCATCTGGAGAAGGGATGCTGGCTGGGAAGATGTGCAGAAGTAGGTCAGAGGCCAGGTCATAAATTCATTGTGGATTAGCTGGGAAAGCCTGACTTAATAGCTCTAAATTAATCCTCTCAGCTGCCGAACCTCAGAATACAATAGTCAAAGAAATTGCCCAGGTGCAGCAAGCAAGCACCACTGCTATGTGCATTTTCTCCACATTACCTAAACAAGACATTGAGAGCTGTCAGGACTCCCATTAATATTTTGTCACCTAACAGTAAGACCATCAACCCATTCTGGGCCTCATTGTATTGGTTGCAAACTCCATTGTTTACTTGGCCAGAGAGCCATTTACATCCATGCTCTCCAGGTAGATATTGGGTATAGTGTCTTGTGTGTTATTATTAACTCCCCCAATAAAACGCAGTTTACTTTTGAATCTCTGGCTGGTTCTTCCTTGCAGAATATCCCATAAACATTGGTGTCAAAGATCTTTCAGGCCTCCTAATTTGATCTAACAATTCTCCACCATTCAATGGAGGTTCTGGCAATGTGGGTAGACCCACATTGTGGGGTAACAGAAACCTCTGGGAGCATTATTCAGAGATCCAGAGTTCAGTATCACCAGAATGTGGGTGACACACAATTCTACCTCTGCTTTTCTCTGGCAAGCAAAGACCTTCCTGTTTAAACTGGCCACGAGCCTTCTCTGACAGAAGTAGGGGGACAGGGAGTAGATGTTCTGTTCTTGATATGTAATATGTCTTTTATGCTTTTAATTTTTTTTCTCTTTAATATCTTAAAGTTGTGTTTCAATGGGATTTATTACTTTTAAAATTTTTGTACTACATATTATTTCAGTTATTTTATTTTAACATATTTAATAAGCTGCTTTGAATCCCATTTTGGGGAAAAAGATGGGGTATCAATAAAAAAAGTAAAATAAAATAAAAAATCAGATTACTTTTTCCACTAGGAAAGGGAGACTGATTTGAGGACAACAAAAGGCAGCAAGCATATGATGTTTTCAACCATTTTTGCACCTCCTGTGTTAATCCCTAAAACTCCTCCCAACCACAATCTGCAGTTGTGCATGCAGGTTTTTAAATGTATTCTTGCAGTGTATAAAGGTTAGAAATCCAACAAAGATCAAAACAGCTGGAGAGGTTTCAGGGGTCAAGGGGTAGACAGAAGAGGTGCAATCTTACACTCCTGATACTTTTCTGTGAGCTTACAAAAACTGCTGAAAGTCACAATGGGATATAAGGGATAAAGCTGGATGAAATCTAACAAAATTAATTAATTTTCAGTTAGGGCAACACTATTTCACGGTGGTGGAACTGCATGCTCCTGTGAGGCAACCAGCTATGCCAGCAGTAGCAGTGCTGCTGGTAGAATCTTCCATGTCAGCCAGGGTTTTGCTGAAGAGGGACAGGAAATGTGCTAAACAGCTACTGGGCCGCAGCAGTAGTGATGGGGAAGTGATGCTGGTGTAGGATCTCACACAGACAATGGCAGTGGAACTTACTACTATGCAGAACAGGGCCAGGTAAACCCATTTTGAATGTCTTTTTCATGAAAATCCTATAATGAGACAATCCCAATTAAAGCAAGAGATAGTGCCAGAAGATAACATTCCCAGGTCAGAACAAGCTACTGGGATTCCACAGAGGACAAGTATGAGTAGCACTGTGGCCAATGACACAACTGGAATCAAGCCAAAAGGAGGTTTAGCTGTTGACGTGCTCAGACATGAAAGTCCAAAGCAGCATGAAACATATTATGGGAACATGAAATGTGAGAAGCATGAATCAAGGGAAGCTAAATACGCTAAAATAAGAGACAGAACATATAAGCATTGCAATACTTGGGATGAGTGAGCTATAGTGGACAGAAATGGGGCATTTTCAGTCAGGTAATACATAGGGTTTCACTCAGGAAACGAAAATCTAAGAAGAAACAGACTGACATTAATAGTGAGGAGAAATGTAGCAAAAGCAATCAAAGGATATAATGCAAAGTCTTACTGAATAATATCAATAAGACTTCAGGAAAAACTATCAATACAATCATAATCCAAGTTTATGCTCCAATTACAGAAGTAGAAGAAAAAGAAATAGAAAGATTCTGTGCTGGAGTCGAGGAGGAAACTGACTACACACTAAAACAGGACTTCTTGTTAATCTCATAGGCAACTGAAATGCAAAAGAAGGAAAGAGAAGAATCAAAGATTGTAGGAAAATTTGGCTTAGGATAAAGAAAAGAAAAAAGCAGGAAAGTGACTGATTGAATTTTGTAAGGCCAACAGTTTGTTCATTGCAGACACATTCTTCAAACAACCAAAGAGCTTCTGCATATATGGACATCATCTGGTGGCCAATACAGAAATCAAATAGATTACAAAATTTGAAGCAAAAAATGGTGAAATTCCATTCTTTCTGCTTAAAGAAGACCAGGAGCATGTTGTGGCACAGACCATGAACTGCTGATGTCAAAAATTAGAGTGAAGTTTAAATAAGAACACTAAACCAACAACTATGCCAAAATATTACCTGAAGGATATTCCCGTAGAATTTAAAGGTAATGAGGAAAAAAAGAGAGAGAGATTTGCACTGTTAAGTCTAAATGACAGGGAGATAGAAGAACTCTAGACTGAAGCCAGGGGCACTGTCAGGAAGGAATGTAAAAAAGAAACTATCTGCAGCCAAAAAGAAAGAGTAGCCTTAATAGAGGACAGATCAATCTCTTCAAGATGGTAAGGACAGTTGAGAAGCAAAAATAAAAGGGGACACAAATAGGGTCAGAACATGTAATGCAAATGTTCAGATACTTTTGTCCAGGGAAAAAAAGAACAGAATTTACTCTAGTTCTAAAACCTATTAACAAATATGGAAAATAAAACAATGGCTCACAGATTAGATATGTTCAATATACATTCTAGTTCCCAAGAAATGGGACCCTAGGGATAGCGGTAACCACAGGACCATGGCATTAATTTCCCATACAAGCAAAGTGATACCCAAAATTCTACAATAAAGACTTTTACCATACGTATACAGAGAGACATGCCAGATGTCCAAGTTGGGTTCAGAAAAGGAAGAGGCACTAGGGATCATATTGCAAACATATGTTGGATAATTTCTGAAGAAAATCAGCCTGTGATTTATAGATTAAAGCAAAGTTTTTGTGCAGTTCATGAAAAACATTGGATTGCTCTTAAAGATACAGGTGTGCCACAACATTTGATTGTTCTGATGGGTAACCTGTACTCAGGACAAGAGGCTACCATCAGGAGAGAATATGGACAAAGTGAACACTTTTGAACTGTCAAAGTGGTTAGGTAAGGCTGCTATTTTATCACCCTACCAATATAACTTGCATGCTGAACATATCATATATAAAGGAGGATTAGACATGAAGGCAGATCTAAGGTGGGGCATGTAGGGTATGTGCCCTGGGCACCAGTGCTGGGGATGCAAAAAAGCCCTGCCAGGAGCAGCAGAGGAGGAGGGGGGACGGGGAGGAAGCAGTCCCAGAAGTAGGGACTTCCATGCTTGCCCTAGGTACTGTTTATGCCAGATATGCTTCTGCTTGGAGGAAGAAGGCAAAAAATTGGAGGAAGAAACAGCAACAATTTAAGATACCCAGAAGACACCATACTGCTAGCAGAAAATAGCAAAGATTTGTGATTTCTGAAGAAAGGACGAAGGTTTACAGCCAAACATGAAAGAAACAGAAAGAATGACCACAGATGATTTACATATAACTTTAAAGTAGATAATGAAAACATTGGAAGATTTTCTATACTCTGGCTCACTCATTAGTCAGAATGGAGACTGCAGTTAAGAAATCAGGAGAAGACTAGGACATGGGCAACTATGAAGGAACTAGACCAGATCCTGAAGAACAAAGACATATAATTGAATACCAAAGTTAGGATTGTTCTTGGCATCCTAGCTCCAATTTCTATCTATGGTTATGAAAGCTGGACAGTGAAATGTGGTGTTGGAAAAGGGCTCCATGGACACTGTGGACTGCTAAAAAGACAAATAAATGGGTCCTAGAGCAAATCAAACCTGAACTCTTCCTGGAAGCCAAGACGACTAAACTGAGATTGTTGTACTTTGGACATATCATGAAAAGGCATGACTCACTTGAAAAGACAATAATGTGTGGTAAGGTAGAAAGTGGTAGGAAAGAGGAAGCCCATATTACAGATGGAAAGACCTGATCAGGGAAACCACTGACCTGAATCTGCAAGAACTGAGGAATGCTCTTGATGACAGGGTGATTCAGAGATCTCTACTCCATAAGGCCACCATAAGTTGAAGTCAATTTGATGGCAGTTAACAATGACGGGTGGGGGGATGGCTTCTTCCAACTAGGCTGACCTGATGCATAGATGAAAGCTTTTAACTATGGAGAGATATTATTGCTTCTCTCATTTTATCAGCTTGTGTGTGCCTGACAGACTGCAATATAAAAGATTTTTTTAAAAATATCTGAAAGTTCATGAAAATGTAAAGCTTCAAACTTAGTTTAAGTGTCTATAACAGGCTACTGACAGAATTTGGATGAAGAATATGCTTCATCACTAATTACTGAGTGATTTGCTCTACATGCACCATTATACTGAAGCCCAGTTTTATTTGGCAAGCATTCAAATCACTTAATTCCCTTTGTTCTGTACTTTATTACAACTGAAATAAATCTGCAAGGCTCTAGTTACTATTTAGGACATATACAACCAAAAGGAAAAATGAACTTCCTTTCGTTGGCAGCGTGATAGTTCAACTCTACATCCAAATTCATCATAATTAAAAATAATCCTGCTCCTTCTGACGCAGGTTGGTTTACGACTCCCACAATATCCTAGAATTATGTGGCAATTAAAATACTAGCCTTCTTATACACCTGGCATATATACCATACAACCAATGAAGAACTGGAAGAGAAGCTAATGGCCTCCTAAAATCTGCAGACTTCCAGATGAGAAAAGTTCACTGCTATAGATGTCAACAGGCATCTCACTAGAAATGTGGTTATTGAATAATCAGTTGTTCTGAAGAAAGTATTGCATGTATTACAATTTCATCAGAAGGCCAAAGATCCACTTTGATGTACAGACTTCCAAGTGTACATTTCATATCATAAATATGTTTGCAGTTTATTGTTTGAGACCAAAATGCCTTATAAAGTGTGTATCCTCCTCCTCTTCATGTACAGATAAGGTATAAACAAGATATACTGTACAGAATTATTTACAGATGTTGGCTTTTGCAGCCCTAAAAAGACTGGTCATCCTGGAACATTTAGAATGCCTTCTCTCCGAATTTGCTAATGCTAAGCAGTACAGTGAGTTAAAATAGAATATGCAATCTGACTGATGACTTTTCACAGAGCCCTCTCAAATCTTCATTTCTGCAAGGGCAAAGTAAGTTACATTATTACTGTCAACATCCCTCAGTAAAAATACTGGCCAAGATCCTGTGATGACAAATGTAGTTACAAATGTGTAACTATATCACATCCACTGACCTGACCCCTCAAACCTATCTAACAGTCAGCAGCTGTACCAAGTGCGCCTGTCAATCAGGGCACTGCAGGATAATGTTCCAGTGCCACCGGTGGTTTCTGGTACAATAAGGAGCTGTGACAGGGGTCCTGCTTCTGATTGTCACACTGAGGAATGCTGGCATGAGAGGACTAGAAAAAGCATCCTGTTGCACCCTGATCACCAGCTGAACTGACCTTCATTGTTTGGTGTGGCAAGAGTGACACGATTGTAAACGTCAATACTGAGCAGTTACAAATACGTAAGTCTAGCTTACACAAACGTAACTGTTGAAAAAGAAGCCAGCCATTATTTTTTTTCCTCTGTGATAAGTGATCCACCAAAACTGTCAAAATACTAAGACAAAGACTTCTTTCTGGTAGAAATGAACAGTGGAAAATAGTTAGGGAGATCCTCAATATTGCTGGCTACCCACATTCGCTCTGTACTATAGGCATTTTTAGAGATCTGCCAGTCAAACATGCTGTTGGCATTATCTGGAACTAATTCATAAATGATTTCTTTATCTGTGGGACAGTTACTGTTCCCAGACAACTTAGTTTAGTGTGATTTTTTTTCCCATTAGCAGGCTGGATGAACTGAGAAAATGATTAGATTAGATTAGATTAGATTAGATTAGATTAGATTAGATTAAGATGTTATGTTTCATATTTTAAAACTTGGCATGATTTTCCCATTGTCTTACACGTTCATCCGTATAATCTCATGTAAGATGAAATGTTGCAGAAAACTGTAAAGTGGCCAATGTAATACCGATTTTGAAAAAGGAATCCTGGGGAGATCCAAGCAGCTTAACATTTGTTCTGTGTAAATTCGTGGAAAGCATTATTAAAGATAAAATTAGTGTTATGAAGCACATATAAGGACAGGTCTCCTTATCTCTTCTTGTCAAGGCTGGAGATGTTTGTGTCTTTATAGTTGACTTAATTAAGATATTGCCACAATATAGACTTTGGGTGTGGGGAACAGGGTGCACAACATGACTATCACCACATTTGTATTGCTCAAAGAGAATCAATGTGGCCTCTGCAAAAGTAAGTCATGTTGCACTAACCTTTTATAGTTGTCTAAAAGTGCCTACAAGTACATGGATAAAAGCAATCAGATAAACACTGTTCAATTGGACTCTGAAAAGTCTTTTCACAGAGTGTCATTAATGTGTCCTGAACAAACATCACAGTCATGAGATAAATTGAGATGGCCTTTTCAATTAATTGGTTAAAAGACAGAAAGCAGACAGCCTGAATAAGTGGACCTTTCCCATTGGGAGGAGAATAAAAACAGTGTGGTTTCCCCAAGGATATGTACTGCAAACTGTGCATTTTAGTTTGTTAACAAATGAGAGTCAGAGACAAGTAGTGGAGTGACCAAGTATGTTTTTTATTTCTTAAAAATACACAATGAAAAACAGACAAAACAAAAGAAATGACAAACTACAACCACAAACAAATATAGAAGAAAGGAATAAGAGCAAATCCTACATATTAAATACTTACACTAAATACTAGCACTAAACACTAACACTAAACACTAAATACTATGTAGCTACAAACAAGAGTTGATTACAATGAGACAACAAAATATTAAAATGAAGGTAGTTTCCTCCTTTCCTAATGCAGACTATTATTAATTATATATAGAAATAGGAGCTTCTCTAACCATAAATACCATTCTAGTGCCTTCACTACCACTTTTCCAAAATACTAATTATCAAATCCTACCCTAGTATTACAATTTTTTTCCTTGCTAAAAGCTTGTTAATGATTTCCAATCTTTTGTAAATGTCACCAGGAATTTTTCTCTTATCAATATCATCAATTTGTCCATTTCAGCAAGATCGAACAATATTAACAACCAATCTTTTGTTGGAGTCTCTGTATTCTTCCATTTCTGTGTGCATAGTAGTCACACAGCTATGGCTGTATATCTCAATACCTTGCCATAATTCTCCTCCAGTTGATCTTATACTAGTCCTAGGAGTTACAATTCAGGTTTCAATGGTACCTCAGCATTCAAAATTTTATGCATCATAGAGTGTATTTGCTTCCAGAATTGTTTGCCCTTTTCACATGTCCACCACATATGGTAAAAAGTTTCCATTTGTGCCTTACATTTCCAACATCTATTTGAAATCCCTATGCATTTTGGTCACCATAGCTTCATCATCTTATATAAATTCTCTTTAAGATCATAAGACAAACTTCAGTTCCTGCCCTTCTAAGTCCAACAATCTCATTATTTTTCCAACAAGATTCGCCATTTTGGCCAAACCAAACAGCTTGCAACAAAATACAATTTCAGACCTGGCAGTTCCAATCCCTTTTGTTTTGCATCTTATAAAAGTTTATATTTTATTCTAGGTTTCTTCCCTTGCTATATACATTTTGATATCTCTGTATGTGATTGTTTAAATAAAAGATCATTAGTCAAACACAGTACAATCTGAAACAGAAACAACATTCTTGGTAAAGAGTGACCAAGTTGATGCCACAAAATTATTTACAGGGGTTAAAATACTACTTTTAAAGAAAAGGGACAGTAAAGAGGTCCAAAACAACCCCTCCAAACTGTGAGAAAGAATATAAAATGGAGAATGCACTTCAATGGAAGCAAGTGCAAATTAGTGTACATTTTAGCACAAAAGAAAAGGAAAGGAAAAGGAAAAGAAAAGGAAAAAGAAAGAAAGAAAGAAAAAACAAAGAAGGAAGGAAGGAAGGAAGGAAGGAAGGAAGGAAGGAAGGAAGGAAGGAAGGAAGGGGGTAACTTTACATATGGATTGATATAGCTGCTGGAATTTTTGACATCTTCATGTAGATTTTCTTCAAATGCCCCAAGTACAATTGGCAATGTTCTTTTCACAGTTCCATCAACAGCACAGAGCTTTATTGCTTATTGCTGAAGGCTACATTTAATTTTGTCCACTGGTAGTTCAGAAGGTAGCATTAGATAACAATGAATGATGTTTTCAAAGAAACCACTGAATCAGGTGAATACATCCTATTACTTCATAAAAGCACCCCCCTCTAAACTTAAGGTTGTCCCACACAGGTACTACCATTTTGTTATCTGGTACTCTGAGAATATCCTGCAAAAAACAATTTAAATTAAGCAATTTAATGTAGATAAGGAATGGGTTTATGAAGGAAAACGTGAAACTGATGTGGATAAAACACAACCTGATTAATCTTTTAGCAAAATGGCTTGGGGCACATTTTGGAAGTCTGAAAGTAAAAGGGTCAATGTTATTGAAGAATAAGACTGAAAGCTATTGTGCATTCAGAGTCAGCCGAAACACTTAGAGGAAAACTATCTTCTATCTCAGCCGTTCTCAACCTGTGGGTCGCGACCCCTTTGGGGATCGAACAACCCTTTCACAGGGGTCGCCTAAGACCATCGGAAAAAATGTATTTCCGATGGTCTTAGGCTCCACTCCCTCCTCGGTGGTGGTGCGTAAGCATGAGCCATGCGCTTGCGTCCTCCTGCCCCCTTTGGCCGGAGCATGTGCAGCCGCACGCACTCCCGCCAAAGGGGGCAGGAGGACGCAAGCACGTGGCTCATGCTTGCGCACCACCACTCTTGGGCCTTTTCTGCACATTACCTTATTGCAGAGGTGGGGGGTGCCCTCTCTTCGCTGCTCCTTCTTCGCAGCTGGCTTCCTGCTCACGCGTCCGCCCTGCCCCTTCCTTCTGCAGTGCAGCCTGGGAGCTGTACGCGACCAGGAAGCCAGCTGCGGGACGAAGGAGCAGCGAAAAGAGCGCCTCGCGCAAGAACCTGCTTGCGCGAACAGCACCCCCCACCTCCACGATAAGGTAACTTGCAGAAAAGGCCCAGGAGTGGTGGTGCACAAGCGTGAGCCACGTGCTCGCGTCCTCCTGCCCCCTGTTCAGAAGGGACTGAAATCTCTCCTCTTCTGCCAGCTTGGGGGGCGGCGGCGGCAGCACAGGGGGCAGGGCCCCTCCTCGCCACGGCCCCTGTCACACTCGCCATGCAGGGGGGCGCTGCGGAAGGGCCGCGGGGCCACAAGGCGGTGCTTTTCCGGGGGCGAGCTGCGCCCGGCACAAAAGACAAAGGCCCTGGGATTCCTGTCCCCCCGGCCAGGGTCAACACTCTGGAAACATTTCCCACACTGCCCCCCCAGCGGAAACGAGAGCGAAGCAGAAGCAGAGCCTGGGGGGGGTTCTCAGAGTTTTTTCCCGGGGGAGACATGCGGCTCTTCTTTCCCTCCCTGCCCGCCCCGCTCCGTTCCTGGCCAGCGAAGTGGCCTTTGCCGGGGGGGGGGGGAGGCATTGTAAATAATAAATAAATAATTTTATGGTTGGGGGTCACCACAACATGAGGAACTGTATTAAAGGGTCGCGGCATTAGGAAGGTTGAGAACCACTGTTCTATCTGGTTCTTGTGGGTTTTTCAGGCTTTGAGACCGTGTTCTGGTTGTATTTTCTCCTGACGTTTCGCCTGTATCTGTGGCTGGCATCTTCAGAGGAATGGTGAATTGGAAATGGAGTGGAGAATATATATGCCAGTCTCCTCCTCCAGAGGGGAGGGAGCAATTAGCATAATAGTCCTACTGTGTGTACTGAATACTTGTTCCTAGAGGGAGACTTCCTGAGCCCAGGTGGGGCTCATTAGGGCAGGTTAGTATCTTTTGTGCTTTGATTTTGGTGTTTTTCAATACTGGCAGCCAAATTTTGTTGACCTTCCAAGTCTCCTCTTTCCTGTTAAAATTATCCAAGTGTTTGTGGATTTCAATGGCCTCTCTGTGTAGCCTGACCTGGTAGTTGTTAGCATGGTCCAGAATTTCTGTGCTTTCAAATAACATTCTGTGTCCGGGTTGGTTTACAGTGTATTCTGCTGCTGCTGACTTTTCTGGCTGGATCAGCCTGCGGTATCTTTCATGTTCTTTGATTTGTGTTTGAATGCTGAGTTTTGTGGTCCCTATGTAGACCTGACCACAGCTGCACGGTATGCAGTAAACTCCTGCAGAAGTTAGGAGATCCCTCTTATCCTTTGCTGAGCGAAGCATTTGCTGAATTTTCCTGGTTGATCTGTAAATTGTTCGGAGGCTATGTTTCTAAGCACAGGTGAGTCCTTGGATAATGACCACAGTTTGGCAGTCTTCGCAATATTTGGCACGTCTCTGCTTCCCAAGTCTTGCACTGTCCCTTCAACATACGTTCTGGTAAAAGCTGTGCTGATTCTTTTGCATTTAGTCCATTTCCATTGCACACTGTCTAAGTAAAGGATTTTTGTTGTTGTTGTTGTTCCCAAAACACTCATATTGATATTTCATACTGTTGCAACAACTTTCTTTCCTTCTGGTACGCTGTTATCACAGCGTCCTCTGAATGTTAATGGTGAAGCAAAAGGTGTGAATATTTGAGCACTGAAGAACTGACCAGAAGAGGAGGCAACATATATGGGCAGCTTTATCAGAGGGGAGAGTCAGATGATTGCTAAGTAGTGGTATATTTCTGCAGCTTGGAATGCACAGCAGCTCTTCTCCACTGAGATATAGGGATCATTTTTAAGAAGAGGGAGGGAACAAGTGGAGCAGTAGGTGACAGAAGAAATGTTCTGAGGGAAGGAAAAGAGTTTGTAAGTAAACAGTGTAAGTTACTTTCCTGTAAGTAAAAAGTGTAAGTTACTTTCTATAATTTCCAGCTTCATGTTCAAAAAGATTTGGGGAGTTGTAGTCTAAGCCCCAAATCCTATTGGCAATCTCAGCTAGATCAGACCCATTGAATCCATTGTTGAATAATAATTTAACATGTAGCTAAAGTAAGCTACTTAACCTATTGTTCAATTGACTTTCCATTCTACTATGTCCCATCTATATCAGTCGCTATGTACAGGGAAGGTCTCATTCACTTTAGCAGCCATTTGACAATGGGTATGGGGACTGAGTGATCTTTAAAAACAAATCAATCAATCAAAATGAAGAGATAAAGAAACACCCAAGCTCCTGAGCCATTTCCAAACTAGATATTATAGTGATATTATTTCACTATCAACATCCTATGAAATCCTGGGGTTTGCAGTTTAGGGAGGGGCTGGCCAGCCAAGATTCCATAGGATGTTGACAGTGGAATCATAGTGCTATAACAGTCTAGTGCGGAAATGGCCTCGGTTTTACAAGTTGTGATAAGAGCTTCCCATATTCATCCAAGTTCTAAAATGCTACATCCTTTTTTTTTAAGGTAATAGAACTAGCATGGTGTAGTGGTTTAAGCATTGGACTATGACTCTGGGGACCAGGGTTCAGTTTTCCACTTGGTCATGGAAACCCACTGGGTCACACACTCTCAGCCCCAGAAAACCCCACGATAAGTTTGCCTTAGGAGCACCATAAATCAGAAATCATTTGACGGCACATAACAACACACAACAACAGATTTAGACAACATAATAAAAACTGCCTCTTCCCTTTATATCTATAGGAAGGCTTCTGGTGGATTCCGGTGCCATGCACAAATGGAAGAAAGCCTTCCATTCATTGGGAGACAGCAGAACTGGGCTCTATTCATTGTTTCTTCAGCAAAGACCAAGAACTCAACTGAAAGCTTTTATATGCAGTTGAGGTCATGAGATGGGAAGCTATGGTAGAGAAGCTATGGTAGAGCAACACTCTACTGGGAGGAGGTGTTAGAGATAAGCCTTCAAGAATCTCAGTTTGAACCTGGCACATAACATCAGAGATGAGTTAATACTTGAATCTTCAGTTCACTAGACACCATAAGAATTACAAAATGTGGCAGTTTGAGCTACATTTTGAGAAGTATGGTTCTCAGAATTTATTGCCATTAAGATTACTGTAGGGTGAAGCAGCATGTTCACATTAACTTGACCCATGGACAATGCAGTGAGCATCTCAAGGGATTTTATGTCATAAAGAGAACACTATATTGTTATACAGACGGTTTACACTATAGTAATGTCTCTCCTTCACAGAAGAATCTGAAGAATATGCTATGCAAGAGAGAAAGCTATATGCCTTTAATAGGAAAGTAATGGTAGAAACTAGCCAAATCCACACAGATTTTTCATTTGAACAGAATTACCACCAATTTCAGTTTAAAAATGTTATATTTGTTCCTTTGGTTTTTACACCCTAATATAAGATAAATTGATGTTTTGCTACATGTAAAGTTGTAGGGTCAGAAAGGACAAATATGACTGCAGACTGCAGAATGAACAGAGTAGAGGTCCAACACTATAGGGAAATGTAAGATGAATAGACCATTGTCTTTGTTTTTCCCATTGAGGGATAAGAATGAAGTTAAATCTAATTATATTGTATATATTATATATGATATTTTATTTTTATTTAGAAAAATCAATTAGTGATTTTTTTTATAATCAATATAATTTTATTTGATTTTAATATCAAGGAAACTAATAGTATAGTAACTTTCAGAAGGAAGATATAATAATCAAATCACAGCTGGAATGAAATCTCAAAAACATTATAAATGATTATGAAAAACATGGAATCTGCAAATGTAAAGACTAAATGTAAATGTAAAGACAAATTAGTGATATTGAGATGAATGGCAAGGTCAGAAATTATAATGAACATGGATCAGGATGGAAGTTGCTATGAACTGAAATAATACACCAGTACTTGTTTTTTCCCCCTTTTACTCTTAGTTTAGACTAGTTTAGAATAGTATGTAATATTATGTAATATTATAACTGGTATCAAGAATTAATCTGTGTTTCTGGATTTTTGCTTATAAAAAAAAACAAACCCACCAGTTTGGAAGAAATACCATATGTTACATTAGACCTCTCTCCTAAACTCTTTCTCGGGATAAATAGTCTTAGCTGTTGGAGTATGAAATATTTTCCTATGTGCACCACATTTACCATATATATTTGTGTTTGAGTATAAGATCTCCTGGGATGGACTAAGCTCTTGCCTTTTGCCACTCTGCTCAAAGAAGAGGATGCTTCTTTTTAAAAATAACAACAACAACATCAAAAGTACGGTACTTACTTTGACCTGTGGATAAATTGATCCAGGATTTTGGTGTCAATTTTTTTTACTAAAATTTCTAGACTTACACATGAGTATATACAGTAATTTGATTTATTGTTTATAGCCAGTTCTTCCCAATGATTCAGAACTGGTAACACCAGCTTTTTATAATGTGGAAAGGTCTCTGTCTGAAAGCAATCACTGAAAAAAAAGTTCCTCAGTAGAATCTTCTGGACGTTATTCCTACACAATCTCTAAAAAGTCACTGAAGACTCAAATGAAGCTTATAAATGGCATCGATTTTATGCATCCCTTCCTTTCAGGGGGAATAAGCTGTTGTAAAGGTTACCAAAGGTCTTTTGTAGTAAATACAGGATACAAAACTATCTATTGCTATAAAAATGTCCAGGGAGTAATTATTGTAGATCTAAAATATGTATTATTCTTCTGGCATAACCACCAGGAAGGAAGACAGCATGCCTTTGGTTGTTGCTATGGTTACAGTGGCCTAATGGGGCGTATTTTGTATCACTTTTGTCTAGCACTTTATTTACTAGGAAGAACTGCCATTTCATCTATTATTCACAAACATTTCCTATTCCATTCACTTCCTTTTCCCTTCTACAATTTTCCTCCCATTCTCCCTTTTTCCATTGGAAAAATAAATGTCCTTGCATTTGTCTTTCCATGGTTTTGTGCTTTGAGTTCACATTTTCAGCATGATGTTACTGTAGCGACCTAATTGTTTTCATGCAGTAGCATTAAGGCCCTGCTCTTCCTACGATGGTTGTGAAGCTGCTTTTCTGAGGAAAAAGCACGACAGAATCCTGACAACTGTGCAGATGATGTTTAGATGTTTCTTCTGTCCGACCACAAAAAGGAAACATTTTACAACATACAGACAAAGAAAACTCTAAAAATAACATCCCCACCGTTGGGGGAGGAATATTTAGGTGCCTTCAAATTATTTTTACCTATTTCCACGTTTATCCAAGTAATTTCCTATAAGCCCCAACTCCGTCTAGTCTTTCTCCTGCTTTCTCACCAATATCCCTAATTTTTCTCCCCTACAGCCCGCGAGCACAGTTGCTAACCTAGCTTCATTAGCATTCTAGAAAATGCAACATAATGAATATTCAGAAAGAAAGTTGTTGTATTATAGGAAAATTATGCTGCTATTTCACAAAAGACAAAACATATTCACATTTTCTAGGTCAAGAGAACCCCTCTCCTTGTCTTGTTCATCAGAATATATTTTCTCATCTGAATATAAGTAAGAATGACAAAATATGTCAGTAAGGTTAATGGATCTTTGGGATGTTCTTCCCTGACAAGAACCTGAGTAAGAATATTATTATTATCACCAATTCCTAATTATAATAATTGTGCAGAAAATATAATGTATGATCAGTGGTTGTGCTTTTCTAACCATTGTCATAGCACCAGCTCAGGGAAAAGTATTTATAGTCTGAGAAATGACCTTATGTTGCCTGGATAAAAATCATATTATAAGTCTAAACTATGCTGGCATGAATGGAACCATAATGAGCATGTCCTGTCCCTATTGGGCATGTTGAGAAAAGTACATGTATGTGTGTGTTTAGCAGGTGGCACTCGGGATCCTGTCTTTTATAATTTTATCAATTTTTGAATAGAATGTTAAAAATTATTTTAAAAGACATTGAGCACAGCATTTGGCAAACTCTCCCTTGGCTCACTTACAAATTGGACCAGCATTTAGGAATATGCCTGCCAAACATTGAGAGAAGTTTCTTGCAGGTGGACATAAGTTCTGCTGAAGGTTGGACAGATATGCACAGATAATATATTTCATATCTGGAGCTGCTGGAAAAAAGTTTATTCGGACAAGATTCTCAATTCATACCATTTTTTAAAAAAATATTTAACCCTATACCCAGACCCCTATCCAAAGATCTCAGGAAGGAATACAATAACATGATTTCAAACAATTTAAAGCAATTTAAAATGTAAAAAGAAATTGAAATCGGATAGTAAACTATCTTACTCATTAAAGGAAGCTAAAACCATATACATGTATAAACTAGATAAAATCATTGGTCCCTGTAGACTTCAATAAAAAGCCATGTTTTAACCTGGAGCTAAAATTAAGCCAGCGCTGGTCCCAGCTGAGTGAGTATTCCACAGCTGAGAACCCATGACAAAGAAGGCCATTTCTCACATCCTTACACAATATATTGTAAGACAAAAGAAAGTACTGCTCCAGTATAGCTTAATCCTCAAACAGGCATATATTAGAAGTGTTCTTTTGAGTACTGAGTTCTTAAAACATACAGGCCAATAAATATTATCGTGAGCATCTTGAATTTGGACCAGAGGTGTTTTGACAGCCAGTGCAGTTCCTGTGTTGGCCCGTGCCATATGATTTCTATGCAGTGTTCTAGTCACAGTCTAGTAACCTCATTTGGCACTAACTCAGGTTCCGAAGATAACTCCACGTAAAATACACTGCAGTAGTCAGTTAGGAAGTTACCTGTGTGCAAATTACTGTGGCCAGATTATGCTTGTCCACGAAAAGCTGTAGCTGGTGGACCAGCTGAAGCAGATCCTGGGCACTCCGAGGCATGTATTGCACCTGGACTTCCAGTGGCAGAGATGGATTGAGGAGTAATCTCAAACTATGCATGTGCTCCCTCAGGAGGTGGCAAGGCCTCATGCAAGGCAGGTCGCTGATCCAATTACTAAACACTAAACACAAATTCCACAAACTCTTCATCTTATTGGGATTCAGCTTCAGTTGAATGTCTTCATTCAGCCCATTATAGCAGCAAGCCACAGGTCTAAGACATACAGAGCTCTAGTAGATTCTGACGACATGGAGCAAAGTTGTTGCTGTTGTTGTTGCTGCTGCTGCAGCTGCTGCTGTTGTTACCCCACTTTTCCCCAAAATTGAGACTGAAAGCAATTAAAAAAATATATAAAAAGCTCTTAAAAACTACAATTAAAACAACAGGATCCCAGCCCATTCTTTTTAAACTTCCTTTTTTAAAAGCCTGTCTGAAAAATGGTTTTAGCCCGTCGCCTGAAGGACAACAAGGAGGGGGCCATTCTGGCTTCTCTGGGAAGGGAGTTCCAGACTATGGAACTCAACTGAGAAAGCCCTCTCTCTCTTGTCCCCACCAACTGTCCTTGTGATGGTGGTGGGACTGAGTGGAGGGCCTTTTCTGATGATCTCAGAGGCTGGCTCATAGAGGGAGATATAGTCTGCCAAATAGCCTGCACCTGAGCCACATAGGGCTTTACGGGTCAGCACTGGATTGTGCTTGGGAATAAACTGGCATCAGTAGAGCTATTTCAACAGGGGTGTAGTATGGTTAACAGTCTGGTTTCAACTCTTTGGAAAAGTGAAGTTTGCAAACACTCTTCAAAGGCAGACCCAAGTAGAGTGCATCTGTAGATTACTGGGGGAAGAGGATGGAATGGGATGGGAGCACATGCGTGCACTCCCTTTTGTAGGCAGGAGGGGAGAAGGGAGTGGGCTGGGAAGAGGGCACGTATGCATTTGCTCACTCACTCAGGTGAGGGGAAGAAAAAGACTGGATAGGAGGAGGGAAGGCACACAAGTTCACTCATTCACATGGGGATGGAAGGGATGGGATAGGATGAGAGGAGGACATGCATGCATTTGCTCACTTGCTCATAACGTGGGTGGGAGAGTGAAAGAGGATGAGATGGGAGGAGGGAGGGTGCATACATTCCTTTACTTGTGTGTGTGGGGAGGTTAAGGGGACAGGACAACAGGAGGACACAAATGCATTCACTCACTAACTCAGGTGGGAGGGGGGATGGGATGGGATGGGAGAAGGGAGGGTGTATGGATTCATTCACTTGCTCACACACACGAGGGAAGGGAATGGGACAGGTGATCCCTTTCTCCTCCGTCTTGCTCCCCTCTGCCATCCCCTTCCTCCCTTGCACCCATGCAAATAAGTGAGCAAGCAAGAGAATGCACACTCAGCCAGGCCCAACTACCCTGCCAGTACAAGTATTTTTTGTGTGCGTTGAATATAGTTTGGGGGGCTTACGATATTCATGTTTTTTTCTCTTTTGCGTGGTCCTGTGCCCCAACCCCCGTGAAAGTGAAGGGCTGACTCTATCTCTTTTAACCAAGTAGATTTGTTCTTGGAATTACTTCTTTAAAAGAAAATTGGTGCCAGAGGTAGACATAAACTGGAAAGAATAAGGACAGTTCCTACACCCCAAAGAAGAAGAAGAAGAGTTTGACATGTTTCTACAAAGTTTTTATTCAAAACTAACAACATATACATGTGAAATGTTAACAAACAAATCAGAGAAGCCTTGCACAAGTAATGTGATGTCTGAAAGACCAGTTGAATGTTTGTTCCAAAGTGTCTCAAAAGATATTTTCTTGTCTTCACTAGTATCCATTTTTCTTATGGTTTCCAATTCGTTGGCCATACTTATAAATCTTCTAGTGTATAGATCTAGCTTTTATTCAACATACTTGGAAGAGCTGGTGAGGTAGTTGTATGCGCTTTTCTCTTTTTTCTCTTTTAGCTGTTTATGCATGCTCAATAAGGGATTCTGGAGGTAGCTGCTGTTCCCCTTGCGTATTTTAGGTAGGCCCATGCAACTACAATAGTAGTGGCTACAGTAAACTCTTATTTTTTTCTCACCTCAAACTTGGTTTAGTATAAACACACTGCTGTAACCTGAAACCAAAAGTCTTTGTTACTCCAGTCTTCCTTCATCATCTTCCTACTGCCAATATGGCTAAAAATCTTCCAGCTCAGTAGAGTAGACTGGACAGATATAGAAAGACTTGGTAAAAAGGAACTTCCTTGTTAGAGGACTTGTTAAGAGAGGAATATTTGTAGTGGGATCAACTGCTTCATTTGCCTTGTCCACATCATCAGGTGGCAAAAGTTGAAACTGCAAGAAATATAAGGATTATTGGAAATGTTCCCAGAATTTGTGATAACTGCGGCAATGGTGAGTGACTCTTTCCTTGAAGTGCTTAGCAAATTTAACACAGCTCAAAATCAAGGATTTCACTCTGGGCCCTTCTGATCCCAATAGGCTCTTCACCACTTGGAATAACTCCCTCAGGGTGATATGTCAGGGATAAATCAGTGCAATCATAAATTATTATTTTTACCAACCTTACTGTCACACAATAGGCATAATGAAAAGTCCTCATCTCTAGTTGTGCACTACCTAAACTCTAAACCTTGTCAAACCTGTATCATTTTCCACAAAAAAGAGGTATGATGGGTTCCATAGCACTGGACAGTGGTGGAGCTTGGAGTATGTGGAGAGGGGGCACGGATACAGTGTGAGGGGCATGGCCATGGCACATGGGGATGTGCGGGGATGTGGCTATGGGCTGGGATGCCCCAAGAACATTGCTGCCTGGGGCAAATCACCTCCACCCCCCTGTCACTACACAACTGGCACTGGATCAGACATTTGACAGCAAGTTCTAGGATCATGGCAGGGACAATCTCCCTTCTTGGGAGTAGACTGAGACTTTGGGTGAGAAGCAAGTTCTGGTGAAATGGTGTGGAAGCATGGATTGATTTTGCTGAGGCCACCAGAGGATGAACCAGCTGGCTCTGATAACACTCAATCCTGATGTTCCAGGAGCTAGAGGGACCTTGATCTTGTCGAGAAGCAGCACCAATAGATAGTCCAATAGAAGCCAATAAAGGCTATCTTTTCACTCCTACTGGTCCAGTTGCAGACACCCACTGTTGGTAAGTTGTTTATAACTAAGGCCCTTTCCACACGAGGAGAGGAATTCGCGTAGTGACGGTTCCGGCCGGTTTTTCCCGGGTTTTTTTGTATCCGCGTTAATGTGCGCTCTCTATCCATACGTCTTATGCTTGATCCGGCTTAGCGCGGTTTCAGAGATCCACACGTTGCCGTCCTGACCACCCCTGCTATTAACATAAATCCGTCCACTATGGTTGTGATAGGCTGATTTCGATTTTAAAAAATGGCGCGTTGCGTCGGTACGTACCCGCGCAAGTGCGTACATGCACATGCGCGCACATACGCATGCAAGGTCCTCCCCCAACGCCTCCCGCCTTTCGCCGCCATCCCCCACCTCTGGCTAGTGCGTTGGTTGGTGCCGGTCGTTGTGCTTCCTGCTTCGCCGAATTTCTGGCTTGTTCATGGCTTTGCGATGGAGGGCGAGGTTCTCGATGACCTGGTCAGGTTCCTGGGGCCCTTTGTTGCGGTCCTGGGTGTAGTGGTGGCCACCATGCAAGAACAATGGGCCAGAGATCGAGCGAGGAGGTCCAGGCTCCATCGCGACCATGAGGAGGAGGACGTTTTCTATGCGCCCCTTCTGAGAGGACACTCGCGGCGTCTCCCACGCCCCAGAAGGTGGTGGGTCAGGGAGAGGATGAGGAGGACATGGTGGGCTGAGGAGGTGCTTGCTAAGTGGGACGACGACCAGTGGCTCTACCATTTTCGCATGACGAAAGCCACCCTCTTCGAGATCGCTGACCGTCTGCGTCCCACACTTGAGAGGAAAGCCACAGAAATGCGTCAACCCATATCTGTGGAGGAGAGAGTGGCGATTACCGTGTGGTGGTTGACAACGCCGCTTATATATCGCAAAACGGCGAACACCTTCGGCTTGGGGATCTCCACGGTCGCTGTGATTGTCATTGAGGTGTGTCTGGCGATAGAGCAGGTCCTCCTGTCGTCCACCGTTTCCCTTGGAGACTATCGCAGAGTGAGTACTCTACATCCATCCGCCCTCTCTCCCTTCCGTCCTTCCCCGGCACCCCGACGTCTCCCGGTGACGCTATCTCAGCCCAGACCGTTCCGGCCACCATCCCTGCACTGGCCACGCCATGCGCGCGGCCATCCGCGGCCCTCCGTCCCCCCTCCCCACCTCCATCCACCCTTCCCCCTCCCGCCCTCTCTCCCCTTCCGTCCTTCCCCCGCGCCCCGACGTCTCCCGGTGACGCTATCTCAGCCCAGACCGGTCCCGCCACTATCCCTGCACTGGCCATGAAGGTAATGTTTGTTTTTTGTGTTGCCACCCATTGCAGGTCATGGATGGATTCCATCGCATGGGATTTCCCCAATGCATCGGCGCGGTTGATGGTACACACATTCCTGTGCGGCCACCAAAGGAAGAGGGGAAGAGTTCGTAAACCGCAAGACCTCCTTCTCCATTCTCCTGCAGGGGATGGTGGACCATGAAGGACGCTTTTTGGATATTGTCCTTGGCTTTACAGGCAGAACACACAACGCATTTGTTTTCCGTCACTCCTCCTTGTGGCACGCCATGGAGGCTGGACGGTATGTTCCTGGGAACCCTACCATCACCATAAATGGCATTTCCATTGGTCCAGTCATCCTTGGAGATGCAGCGTACCCCCTGTCAAGGTGGTTGATGAAGCCATACGGAGGGGCCATGGACCCAAGGAAGTTGGCTTACAACAGGGTTTTCAACCGCTGTTGGAACGTGGTGGAGCGGGCCTTTGGAAGGCTCAAGGTACGGTGGGGCTGCCTCTCAGCTCCCCTAACCGTGTCCAGAAGAACTACCTTCCTGTCATATCTGCTTGCGTGGTCCTCCACAACATCTGCGAGTCCAAGGGCCACATCCTGCACCCCGACCTAGCTCCCCCCACCTCTGCGTCTCCCACAAACACGGGATGACTTCCGACCCCACTCCTCCGCCAGGAGGCTCCGTGAAGGGGAATCTGTCAGAAACGCCATCGCAAGCCTTATTGCCGAGGACAATGTCCAGTAGATTTGTGATTTTCTCCCTGGTTTGAAGTTGGAAATTTAAGGTTTTTTGCCCCTCCCTTCTGTGAATATTTTCCCCATTACAAATAAACTTTACTCTGGTTTTGTTGCTCAAATAACAGGGATTGCTTTTATTATTTCAAAAACACAAAAACGACATGAATGGCAAACAATAGTAACGACTTCAAAGTCAAACAAGATATATGGCAACTCCCCTTTCATAGGAGAAATAGGAAACATAACTTTAAACAGTTAGATCGTGGATGTTGCTAACAAGTTAACGGGGCCAAATGGCCAGGTCGGTGGGTAGGTGGTAGGTGGGCAGGTAGGTGGGGGGATGCATGTCTCAAGGGCTGTATCTGTGGCAGGGTCTCTTGACCCTTGGGAAATGTCGTCTTGCCACCTGCTGCTGGGAGGAGGTCGATGGGCTTCCCCCCATCGCAAGGCTCTGGCCTGGTTCGGGCTCAGTTTCTTCGGAAACCACACTGCCATCATTCCTGGGGAGGATTGCAGCATTTCTTGCATTCACTGCATCCGCGATTGCGGACATAACCCTGATACATTCCCTAAGCAGGGAGAGCAGCTCCCTGCGTTCTTCTGTCGCTGTGGAACTCTCATGCTGGAACTCCCTGGAACGCATTTCCCTGTTGAGCTCCTGCTGCTCCCGTATGAGATCCATGGTAGCTATGGTAGCAGCGGGAAGGTTCTCACTACGCCCCGCTGCAGTGGTCCTATGGCGCGACATGCGTAGTCTGGACCGGGGAGACAGGCCCGCGGTGGTAGTGCTGCGTGTCACCTCTGGTGTACCGTTGCTTGCCTCATCTAGGGAGAGTGAAAGCGAAACGGAAGTAGCATTGTGCTGGTTAATGGGATGTGATTTTTGCCGGGCAGCAGCAAAACCAATCACATCTCTCATCATCCCATGTATCCCGTGCATGCAAACAATAGTATGTCTAGTTTCATGAATCATGCTCACTCGTGAGACACCTGGTTTGACTGTTGTTCAAAAGGTCCAGCAGGAAGGTTCCTGTACCTTCCGGCCAACACCTCTAGTGCTATGGTGACAAGGTGTGGAGTAAGGGTGGTGGTTAAAAACTCACCTGTACCAGTGGTGCTGTCATTTTCCGCTCTAGATGTCCCAGGATGAACTGCCGTGTTGCTGGTGTCGTCCATGCCTGCATTGGGGATAGGTTGCGAGGCGTGAAAGAACAAGTCTGCTGAGAATGCATTCTGCATGGCTCCCGGTGGCCCCCCTTCCGGCCTTCCCCCCCATTGACCTATGCACACTGATATCCAGCTGGAAGGGACCAGGCACATGACTACGTGCCGTTTGCATGCTCCCACACCGTTAGCATACCCAGAGACCCACAGGAATCAAGGAGTTCAGACAACTTGGCCGTTTTGGGGAGCAAAAGGGCTTGCTATTGAGTTAGTGAGTAAGTAGTGATGCAGGAATCGAAAGGTAGGTAGCATGCACATTGCAAAAGCATTCTTTCCGCTTCATAGCAGTCATGCCCAAGGGCTATTGCGACCCAGGGAGATAAAGCGAAGCTTATACGTTTGTTGACACACTAACAACCTGCCTTACCTGATGTCTCCGCATCAGAGGTATCCGGGGAATCCCCAAAAAGCTCCTGGCTATGGGCACGCTCTGGAGCACAAAAAGGGAAACGAATGGGTGGAATTTACATGCATAGATGAGTTAGTGATACAAAACTAAAACTGAGGGTACCCCTCTTAACATTCCTACCTTCTGATGCTGCAGCCCCCTCCACTCCGTGATCCCCGTCCTCTGCAATCTGTAGGCTCGCGATGATCCTTGGTGGGTGTGCACCCGCGTCACCACCCAAGATTCGCGACAGCTCCTCGAAGTAAGGACAGGTAACCCGGGACGAGCCTGTCCTTTTGTTTGCAGCGACCGCATGACGGTAGTCCAGCCGCATCCGCTTAGTTTTTGTGCGGCATTCTTCTGCTGTCCTTTTGTGCCCTCTTCTTTCCATTTCCCTGGCTATTTCTTCAAATATTTCGATATTCCAGTAACTTTCCTGAAGATCCGCCTGGTTTTCTGTTCGCCCCACACTTCAAGGAGATCCTTTACCTCGGAGTGGCGCCACGCGACCCCCCTGCCTTTTGCCCTGCTTCTCCTCGGGTTGACCTCTCCCTCTCCAGGGCTGGACACATTTCCCTGGCTTGCATCTTGGGTCTCCATAGCCACCTTCAGCTAAACTCTACTCCGCAAAGTTTGGCTGACCACGAGGTTGCTAGTTCCAAGGAATGGCTTCCTCCTGGTCGCCCCAGCGCAGTTTCTTCCGGCGGCGACGCTTCGCACATGCGCAGCAGCCACCAGGGCATCGCGCCGCGGGACCCCCACAGGAAGGCGGTGGAACTGCAGCCTTCCTGTGGGCTAGTCGGGGCGGAAGGTAGGAGAGATTAGAGGAGCATGTGAGTTTATTGTTTTTATACTGTTATTAGATAGATAGATAGATAGATAGATAGATAGATAGATAGATAGATAGATAGATAGATAGATAGGCTGATAGGTGGATAGATAGATAGATAGGCAGATAGGCGGATAGATAGATAGATAGATAGGCAGATAGGCAGATAGATAGATAGATAGATAGATAGATAGATAGATAGATAGATAGATAGATAGGCAGATAGGCGGATAGATAGATAGATAGATAGATAGATAGATAGATAGAGAGAGAGAGAGAGAGATAGGAGTGTTAAGTGTATAAAGAGAGAGGGAGGGGGGAGAGAGAGAGAGAGAGAGAGAGAGAGAGATGGAGCGTGAGGGTGCCCTCTGGGACGATTTCGAAACAAGGGAGATGCTGGCTATGGTCGAGTGGTGCGGAGGGGTCAATGACTCCTCCGTAGTACCAATGCCCCCAACAGGGAGTACTACGAGACCATAGCCAGGGGGTTGTCACGGCAGGGGTTCGACCGGACGGCCGCGCAGGTCAACTCTAAATTCAAGGCCATCAAGGCGGCGTTCTACAACTGCATGGAACGCTTCAATGGCCACCCACCTCATGCAGCCAAGCCTCCCTACTTCCGAACCATGCTGCGGCTGTGGAAGTCTGTCGGGCGCCCCTCCTGGCGTGGCCGCAGAAGAGGATGTGAGTACCCTTGACAACCATCCCCCTCCCAATGAACAAGTGATGGTCAATCAAACGGTGGGGGGTTCCTGGTTCACCCCATTATGTAAGCACACACCGACAGAAGCATGTGCCACTTCCCAGGTGCCAGACGCCGTGCCACCAGGCGGAATGTTGATGTCGCTGGGACCCCAGAGAGGGAAGGCAAGTGTGATACCTCCAGTTCTTATGAGATTCCCAGCCCTGTCCCTGCGTATGCCAACACGTGGGGAACTAGTGTGTTCTATGAGAGGTCTGCCCGCTGTTTTGCAAAGGTTGAGAGCTTTGCTTCTTCCTGTTTCTCCAGAGCCTGAAACAATCGTGCTGGGGACACCTCGGGCCCCGGGGAGGAAAGTGACGTTGGAGGTGCAGGGGAAGATATAGGTAAAACATGTGCAACAGCTTTGGTGTGAAAACTTTATTCACAGCTAGGAAGTTGATCTGTTTTCGGGGAACATCTGTTTCCCGCTTGTTTCTATTTCAGCCACAGGTGCACAAGCAGAGAGCCCCTGCTGGTTCCTCCCCCGGTCACGGCGACCTGGTGATTGACTTGCCAGGGGAAGAGGAGCCAGCAGCTGACGGTACAGTAACCACCTATGTGGGAGAAAATGTGGAGATTAGATGCACAATTGCTGACAGGGATGTTGAACAGTTTCCTTCCTTTCGCAGTTGGCACGCTGTCCGCAGAAGAGGAGCGACAGGAACAGTTTCCTGGAGCATCCTCACACACAGCTGGCAAGTATAAAAAAATCACTCCGCGGAAGGTGGCACACATGGAGGCCCACTCCAAGGAGTGCCTGGCTGCCAATGTCACCTTTTCTTTCCAGGTCCATCCCCCCAGGATCTGAGGTCTATTGCAGATTCCTTGATGGCGGGGATGACCACGCTGGAAAGGAAAACTGCCAAGATGTGTAAGTTAGTAACACGGGTGGCCATGATGGAAGGTTGGCTACGGTGCTTTCACCAAGCGTGTCAGCACGGCGTCCTAATATCTACTCTCCCACCCACAGATGAGTCTGCACAGAGAAGCCTTTCAGAGGTGTCAGCTGCCCTCGATAATTCGTATGCAGAGATAAGGAGGGAGCTGCGGGACCTCAAGAGACAGATGAGGAGGGGCAACATCCTATAATGTTTTTTGACCTTTGTTTTCTGTTTTTCTGTTATGTTGGGTGGGTGATAATTTTATCTAGTTATTTAATAAAATATATTTCTCTAAGCTTTCCTGTGACTTGTTTTCAATGGTTGCATGTAACCAGTTCACCCTTGGAAGCAGTCAGTTCAACCTGGATCCACCTGCCATAGCAAGGCAGGTGTGGAAAGCACTTGAAGATTGTGTGAACAGGCCCCAAATCCCATGCCAAACCTGGATGCTAAGCAGGGTGCGTTAGGATTTAAACCCGGATGGGAGTCCACCACTTGAAATCCATGGTTTGAAGGAGTGCCCATACAGCTTATGCCCTATACCTGCTAGTACTTGGAGCAACTGCATCTTTTGACAGAGAAGCCAGGTGACCAGTTTGAGCTGCAGGTATTGGATGGAGGTTTTTCGCCACGGAGTGTTCCGTGTCTGATCCCTCTGTCCGCCTCGAAGGACGGACCACCGGGGATCCACCTGCGAGGAAATAGTGGGTTTTGGGGAGGCTGGTGTACACAAAGCAGATGGTCATCTTTCTGTCCGGAGCACCCCGCTCAGCCCCCTCCTCCCCATCCTTCCAGACCCTGTCGTGGCCCCCACCAACCGCCCACCAATCAGGCTCTAGTTCTGTTGGAGCAAGGGATGTCAGTCGGGTCACACTCTCTCGGCCTCAAGTGACACCAACTGCAAATCAATCACGCCGTTCGGGGAGATAACTGGTTGGACTGAATGCCTGGAGTTCGCAGTCCCCCCAGCTAGCCACCCCACCGCACTCATTTCAGTCCATTCTGCCCAATGCAGGACATGGCCCCCTGCCCCGTTTTCCCTCATGTTCTGGGCATTTCTGGGGGACAGTCAGGGTAGCCCCACGACGCTTTCTCAACGTGAAGGTGAGGCTTTCCGTGGTCCCCCTTGCCCCCCGGCTCACACATTCAGCAGTTTGTGGCGGGTTGCGAAATGACGGTATTAGGGGATACTTTCTAAAAATCACCCCCCCAATATGCCGCCGCGGAAGCCAGGTGGCTGTGGGTCTTTCGCTTTCATCCGCGGTAGCAATGGGGGGGGGGTTGAAAGAAATAATCCCAATTTGCAAAACCTGTAATTGATATCCCCGCAGCGCTTCTTCAAAGTGAAGGCGCCATTACTCCGAGGCTTCCCACGGGACCCCTTGGCAGCCACCATGCTGCCCTGTCCATTCAGCGCCCTCTTGGCAGGGCGCCGAGGGTCCCCACCCACCGCCGCCGCGGCCCCCCTTGCCCTCCCGCCTCACACATGCAGCGGTTTGTGGTGGGTTGCGAAATGGCGGTGTCACTAGAGGCGACTTCCCAAGAAATTCCCCCCCACCTCCACCCCCATCCCCACCCCGGATAGCCCACTCCGCAGATGAAGGCAATAAATCCACAGTCCCCCTGAAGCTCCAATATCCCCACGGAAACATCAAAAGGCGATTTTAAGATGGACTGTAAAGAAATAATTCCAATTTAGCGTACCTTTTCTTTTTCCTGTTGTGGGCTCTCGCTAGTGAGGATTAAAAAATGGCGCCGTTCAGCTCTTTGTGGGGCGGGCCAACCGCCGAAGCTGTCCACGCCCACGGCCCGCCCCCCGTTCATCTCAGGGGCGAATCAGCGCGAATCTGCGCTTCCACACAAGTGAGCAAGGACGTGATTGCGCGGATCAGGGGGAAAAGAAACACTTTTTTTCCGGTTTTTAAAAAGCACGTGCAAGCACAGTTGGAGACGTTTCTGAGCGGATTGACATGTGGAATTGGGAAATTAAAGACGACTCAGCGCATTTTAAGGTATGGAAGACCTCCGTCAGATATCGCGCTACACTGCGCTAAAACGTTTTATTACCCCCGTGTGGAAAAGGCCTAAGTATGATGAGCTAAAACTAAATAATGGTGAACTTTAGTCACATTATCTGTTGACTTCACAATTTGTTCACAAGTCAGCAACTACATTTTGAAAATTAAGCTTTGTGGGTTGTGGTTACAAAGCAGGCCTTGCTGGGGTGGGCACTGAAAGAAAAAAGGATATTGCCTTAATATACTTTCCTGTGGAAAACTGGTTAAATGAAAAAAAAAATCAGCAGTAAACAAACAATATTCCATGCAGATGCCAAATTCAAACCACAGACAGAGTTACAAGAAAGCCTATCCTCGGAATTCCCAGCAGCACCATCCTTTGAAATTTTTTTAATCAGTCAGGTGACAGTCTTCATTTGTTAGATGGAAGGCACATCTGCCAGCACCTAAAGTTTTTCTATGCATTACCCATTAATAAGTTGAAGCTCTATGAAACTTTTCATGTTAGAAATAATTCTCTACCTCCTGCATGAGTAGGCAATGTCAGTGATTATGATGACTAACTATAAATAAAAGCAATACACCTTGGCAGATTCTATGTTATTATCTCTAAACCAAATCCATCCATAGTAAACAAGAAGAAATGTTGAATGGGATATGATCAATAAATAAAATCATAACATTGTACAATGAACAACAATGTTTATTCAGATCACATCCCACAACAATATTACCATGGCAGGGCCCACTCACACATTTTCTGAACTCAAGAAGACATCCCATCTGGAAAGCAGATAGGAAGGAACCCAGCAACCGAAACACTCAAATCCCTGGGGAAAATGCAGTAACTTAGTATTAGAACACAGGCTTTACACACTTTGCTTGGCATGCAAAAGATCCCAAGTTTAATCTATGACAAATCCAAGTAAGTAGGAGCTTGGAAAAACAGTATTCTTCAAATCAATTTAGACATACTGAGTTAAATGGTCTTCTTTCTGAGGAGAAGGAAAAGGATGGTACTCTACATCTGGGATCATAAACTTATTTCTTCCCCCTATGAGATTGGACCAGCCACATCTTTCTCCTATGAATTGCTTCCCATTTCCCTCCCCTCCCATCAGTAAGGAGCAGTCACAGCAGCCTCTACCAGGGCTTGGTAGCTAATGGGGCTAGGGGAGTACATGGACCTATTACTGTGGAGCAGTAACGCTGGTCTTCCTGGTGTTTTGGACTTCAGCTCCCAGAATCACTGATCATTGTCCAAAGCAGTTGGGACTTTTGGAAGCTGAAGTCCAAAACACTTGGAGGACAAGAGTTTGGGAATCATTGCTATGGAGCCTGACACCATGGCCACTTGATGTAGGATCTTAGCTAGTTTTATAGTTGTTTGAACATGATTGTCTGTTTATTTGTGTTTTAATCTCATAATTAATCTCATAATTAATTATGATATTAAAACACAAATAAACAGACAATCATGTTCAAACAACTATAAAATTTAAACATCTATAATTAAAACAAAAACTTGTCTGGCTGAGAATTCTAAATATCCCTTCCTAAAATACAAACCCCAGAATTCCTTAGGATGCCGAAAGTGGAATAATAGCACCATAACAGTGTAGTGCAGAAAGGTCCATGGTCTCAGCCAATGAGGACATTAGATACCAAGGTGGTCACCTATCAGCCTGGAAGGAAGTGGAGTTTGTTTGAAGTGTAAAATAATTCTTGGTGTTGCTTTCAGTTAGTACAATCTAGCAGGAGGCTTGGGGCTAGTTTTTAATCTACAGATAGCTGAACTGTAAGCAAATGCAGACTCCTCTCCTTCTCTCATTTTAGAAATCTCTGTTTTGTTTTGTTTTCTAGGCAATCAGCAGTATTGCAAGACAAGTCACTGAGTTCCCCTGGGTTTTTATTAGTGTGTACATGTGTCTTTTTGTCTGTGCTTGCATTCAAGACACACACATATCCTATTTTTATGAATGTAATAATGCAGGATAGCTTATGCATTGCTTTTGGCAAAGCGACCTACTTAGGAAATGGTCCCACAATTCTAGCTTTCCTTGTTTCTCCATCATTTGATTTTATTAGCTGTTTAAATATTAAATAATCATAAATAATGAAGACTATCAACTGTGATATGCTGGGAAGAAATTTTGATCTTCAGAGCCAAGGCAGACCAGCTGGATCAATGTTTTTAGAACCTTCAGACCAAATAGGGCACTGCTAATGTTAGACTGCTTTCATAATACCTTTTATAAATAAGGACACAGCACCTGTAGGTATGCTTGAGGCCAAGAAAATATGCTGCCATTAAGCAAGATCATAGCTTTTTATTAATACTGGGCAGAAACTTATAGCTGTGAATATTTTCAGTCAGGTATAAATTCAGATGATGCTGATGTCAGCTTCTCTTTCTGCCATCTTTCTTGGTAAAAATAGAAGAATGACCATTCCTCACTATACTGTTATAGTGCTATTATTCCATTTTCAACCCTATGGAATCCTGAGGTTTGCTTTTTAGGGAGGGCATTTAGAATTCTCAGCCAGAGAGCTCTTTGGCCTCAGTCAACTACAAACCCCAGAATTCCACAGGATGTTGAAAGTGGAATAATGGCACTGTAACAGTGTAGTGTGGAAAGGCTCAATGTCTTTGTAATGGTAAAGGTAACAGATCTAATATATAACTAGATCTCTATTAACAAAGAAAGTTTTCTGTTTATTTGAATTATTTATTTATTAAAATATTTATATCCTGCCCTCGGTTGTGTCACTTCAAGACAGCATACAATTAAAACAATATAAACAATTAAAAACAAGTTCAGAGATAAAGAGACAGAATAATTTGAATAGTATGAAAACATACTAAACCTTTAAGCCTTGAGCTTTTCCAGTTTCCAGTTCAGGCCTCTGATTTGAGGATTCAGAGCCTAAAGCCTTCCCAAATCTAGATGCAACTGTTGCTGCTTTGGCTTGGCCTTGCTCTGATACCTTAGTGACCAGACCCATCTATTGGAATGACAGCAGAGACACATGGCAACTACCACTGGGAGTTATGACTCCAGGGCTGTACATCTTTTGCTTGTATACTGTCCTATGTATTGTTAGAGTGCCTAGCAATGCTAACAGACCTCTTCAAATTCTTTTGACATTCCAAGGGCAAGCTTAATAACCCAGAACATAAATTAGGATTCCTTTTAGGAGCTCAGACATCCTAAACATCGTAAATGTTGCCATTATGCCTAGGATGCAGGAGTGCCTAAGATCAATCCTAAATCAATTTCTAGGTTACCTAGCTTGCCCGTGGAATGTCAAGAGAATTTGAAGACAGTTGTTTGCATAGATAGGCATGTTACATGCATTTCGGAAAGCTGGGTGCGGGACTTCTCCTTGAGAGAAATAATGCTTGATGTTCTGGGCTTCCTAGTGTCTGGCAAGAAAAGATATCCCCAAAGAAACTGTGGACATTAACCACTGTAAATTGGTAGGCAATCTTAAGGGTATTACAGGAGCTTTTTATTTGTCAACCCACTCCTTTTTGGGGTGGAAAAAAAAGATTGACTGTCCATTTGCCTTTTGTGCCTACATCAGTGTCTGTGATTATCAAAAAATCTTTCGTGGCCCTTATATCCTAGCCAACATTCAGTCTGAAGTCACTCGAACCAGAAATGGAGGCTTAGGCAGTTTTTCCATTTTCCCTTCATTTATAGAATATGATGCCCAACAAATATGAGTTTTGTGAACTGGCTTGAGATGGTACTTCTCCGATGTAAGGGCCTGGCAATTATTTGTTTACCCCAGTGTGCCAGGGACTGGTATTGTACTTTTTGGCTACAACTGTTTCTTTTTCCCTGGAAACTTGGCAAGGAACATCCTTCAGCATCCAATGACTCAAGGACTAGAACCAATCCTTTGAGCAGCATTGGCTTAGTCAGTAGACTGCTGTCTATCCAAGATATACATGACATAAAACATTCCCACCTGGTTTATAAAAGAGAGAAGAGATTGCTTTTCCTTGTCAATCCTGGACACTCACTTTGTTCAACCTGAAAATTCATTCATAGTTGACTTTTGAAAATACTTACTGGCCTTTACTCAAGAGACTTCTAAAACAAATCTATTTTAGATTTTACTGCTGAATTTATAGGCATGTGCTCTAATTTTAAACATCCTTTGAGTCATGCTCTAAAGTATTTATTACTGCAATTTACAGTCTCATTTCATTCTCACAGGTTACCCTGTTTATGCAATCTGTAATTAATAGTAGACAGATTTTCACAACTCTGGATTATTTACCAAATCTTCTAAGGAAAGAGGAGGGAGACTGAATAGCAGCTGCTACTTTAAGACATATAAATAGACTGATAGTTCTTATTTTGGAATGTAACACATTCTCACTTAGGCTGTGCAAAGAGCATGCATGACAGTAAGTCAAGGATTTTTAAGGCAGCTTTACAGATCTATTTCCAGATCACATATAAGAATATATACAAGTCAATGAGGCAGACCATGACTAAGATTCCATGTTGGAGGTATGTAGGCAGTAGGGACATTTCCGCACTACACTGTTATAGTGCTGTTATTCCACTTTCAACATCCTATGGAATCCTGGGGTCTGCAGTTTAGGGAGGGGCATCTTTGACCTCAGTAAACTGCAAACCCCAGAATTCCACAGGATGTTGCAAGTGGAATAATAGCACTATAACACTGTAGTGCGGAAATGGCCTTGGTGTGCCCCATGCCAATCAATCCAGGCCCTCAGGTTTCTGGCCCAAAACCAGAGACCTAGGGACAGCCTTTGGTGAAGTCATTGACCATTATGCACTAAATACCCAATCACAGGTATGTGTTGCTTGTCATTCATTCATTCACTCACTCACTGACTCACTCACTCACCCACACACAAAACATACTTTCCTATTTGTCAATTAAGAGAGTAATCCTAGCTAATAGGGTTGTTCTCAGATCAAGGGATTAAGCAGAGCCTTCCAAACTTTTCACGTTGGTGACACATTCTTTAGACGTACATCATTTTGCGACACAGTAATTTCAGTTCTGCTATCAAACCAGAGTTTAAACTAATCTCTTATAAGAGATACAGACACATACATAAATTGTAGTAACAAAATGTATAGGGACACAACATATCTCATGAAAACTTTTCATATAAATAATAACATAGATTTCCAAGATTGTAGGCAGCACACCTACACACTTCAGGCGACACACTAATGTGTCACAGCACACCATTTGGAAAGCCCTGGATTAAGGGATTATTCCTTCTCACCTAGGGAGACATTTTAGAACATCTGGTCTAGCCTACTTGCTTCTAGCCAGCAAGTAGATATAAAGCAGAACAGAGAGGAGTCCTGGTGCTGCAATGAGTGGGAGGGAAGGAGGAAGCTAACTAGGTAAATACTCAGTTCACCTGGAGAATCTTTACAAGCTGCAGCAATAAATCAATTAAAGCGTTGCAAATTGTAACAAGCTGCTTCTGTATTAGTTGAGGTGAAGATCTGCATACAGCCCTTTCCTCTTGCCTGAAGCTAAGCCCTCCAGAACTGGAGAATGTGAGCACTCTTTTTTTCTACCTGGAAAACGATCCATGAAAACCTGAGACTGAGAGTAAGGTGCTTAGATCTGGGAACTCAAGGGGATAGAGATGTTTCTAAGAGTCCTTCCAGGTGAGGCTTTGATAGCCCAGTCACCCTGCCTCATTCATTGAACTGCAACTTCAATTGTCAACCCTGTCCCCATCCCTGACCCTTGGCTAGCTAATTTCACTTACATATATCTTTTAAGATTCTGCACCTATTCATGCTTAAGTGTAAATAAGCTGTAATTGGATACAAAAATGTTGAAATTCCAAGTTTTCATTGATTCAAATGGGTCTAGTCTAGTTAGGACTAGCAGTTGAATTTGAGACCACTTATTACATTCCAGAAGTTCTTTCTGTCTAAATATGAGCAAACATGCAAATGTGGGTAAATTCTTTTTACAACTGAAATGAAATTGCATTTCTTGGACGATATTTATTTCTTCATTCGGAAGATTGATAAGCTTTTCTTTTAAGCTAAAAAAAGGCATACAAGCTGAGATGAAAAGTAGATCATACAGCATAGATTCCAGCACCCTTTGAAAAGGTTATCTTTGCAAGAAAGCAAGAGGCAGGGAAGATTATAAGGGTTTACCATAAAAATGTTCCTATTACACATGTTTTCTTTATCCAGTTTGTAGGAGACAGCATACAGGCAGAATATTCTGTTTTCATCAGAGGTCCTCCTCTCCCATCACTGGGGCTGCTGGATCACAACAGGCATACATAATAGAACTCACTTGTCTCCAATCCAACATCCTGTAGATGGGAAAGATTACAACTTTCATAATCATGATTTGGCTTCCATTACATTTGGAAGGGTGCTGGGTTGGAGAAGGTGGATACAGATTATTGTAATGTAAAGATAGAGTAGAAACAGGAGGAAGTACAATCAGAGTATATTAGCCATTCATAGTCAGAGTGTAATCTGTTGCAGATCTTATATGACAATGAATATGTCTACTCTTGCAACCAGTTCAGGCTGACAAAGGGAGGAAGAGTCTGTCAGTACGAATAACACCCAGTTCACAGGCAGACTACCCATATTTTAAGGAACTCCTACTGTGGTAACAATGGCAGTTCCATGGTCAAATGCACAGGAGGACATGTGGACTGTAAGGCTGGATAAGCAAGAGACTGACTGAATTGTTATTAGTCTGTGTCATCTAATTACACCCAGCTTGAACTCAGATTCTCGAGAGTGTAATACCAGAGGTGATTAAAGCTTTGTCTTTCTGTTTTTGATTTAGATGTGACACAGCTATTAAATACAAAGCAGATCCACATAAATTGCACACAGGAAAAACCTGTCTCAGAAATAGACATCACCCTTCACTGCAACTGAAGAAGTGACACAGAAATCCATGATGAAAAATTACACTTGTGATCCTGTAAAAAAAAAAAAAAAAAAAAAGCTTGTCTTAATTCAGTGCCCTGGAGAAGCAAAAGAGGATGTCAAAAGGATCCCTTTACAAAACCACTGGGGTGACTCACCTTCCCTAACATACTAGTTTGGGGGGGCGGGGACAGAGAAAATAATTTTTGCTTGATGAGTTGCTTACTTGTTGCCCGTAGCAGCAGGCTTTCTTCATAAGTCACTGTAGACCAGGGGTGGACCAAATATCCCTCCTCCAATGTTGTTGGAGTGGAACTCCTAGGATTTCTTTACCATTGGCTATGATGGCTAGGTCTCATGGGAGCTGCAGTCTAACAGCAACTAGAGACTGAAGTTTGCTATCCGTGCTATAGAACATAAGTCAAGGGCTTAGTATAAACCAGAAATCTTTCAGTAGGGTTAGAGGATGGTTGAGTGTGGCATAGGACCCATAAGTAAATACTGCTACCTTGAATCTCAGACACACAAAACATGTGGGAGACTATGTTTTACGATACCAAATCCTTCATTCAGAGTTATCCAAACTGTGTCAACGGAGTTCATCCACACCCAAGCGATTTATGGATTTTTGAATTTTTCTGGATTGTAATTCTGTGAAGCAATGTTGAAAAGGTCTCCTTGTGGCTTGAATGTGAGCTGTCTCATAACATTTCACTGTCATTCTCATTCTCCTCACCTGCCCATGAGTATTGCAAAATGGTAAGCCACTTTTCTCTGGCAACTTTTCTTCCATATTTCATGGACATTCTGAAAATGTGTTATTATTTTATAGAGGTAATCACCTGCTTAATCTCTGGCTTGGCAATTTCAGGCAAGACAGAATAACTTGGCAGGCATGGCCTTTTGTAATCCTATTATCACTGTTTACAGATACTGATAATGTGAACGATAAGGACATGATCTCCTTTACTCTTAGTGAACAATAATTTTCACATCAACAAGTATTAAAATATATCATGCCATGATTCAGATTTTGTTCAGAAAAAAATGTATGTGTCCATATGTCATGTATTCCCATGGAATGAGATGAAATAAAAAAAATTAGAAAAAGTAGGATCCCACAATCCCAGTCACCATGTAGTGTTTCTGTCCTAAACCAGGAGGTGTTTGTTATCTGCTTCCCCATTCCCTTGTTAAGTTTTTTTTCCCTTCCTTCTCTTTCCTGCTTCCAAATCATTGTATGGGAACTAATAGAGCAGCTGTCACAGCATGCACGTTGATAGCCTTACTATTGGTCCCTCAGGAGGAAATAATCCAGTAACTCTGTTTGGAAAATCTTGTGCTACAGTTCTAGCAACAGTTAAGATTTTTTTTTTAATTAACAGTAATTTATTTAAATATTAACCCACCAGTTGAAAGGCCAAAGTACAGATTCACTTTGAAAAACTGCACTCCACATAGAATGGCTTGAATTCAGTTGTTAGTTCCAACTAAAATAGACCCATTGAATCTATGTAAGTTACACATTTGTCGATTTGTCAAGTTCCCATTTACTACATGGGTCTACTTTTGTACAGGATGTAGGCTATTGTGCGAAGGCAGGAGCGAACTTTTTTGAGATCAAGGGCTTGCGGACCCTGAGGCACCTTCATGAAGTCATGGTACATCCTCCACTAAGGAAGCGAGCAGAGGTGGAAGAACCAGGTGGAAGGAGTAGCAGTGTCTTGCTCACCCTGCTCTCTTTGTTTGGTAGATTTGGAGGAGAGAGTGGCAGCAATGGAGAAGAGGAAGTGGGCCTCCTGAGGAAATCTTGCCATAGCCACTGGCTCTCATCTGTCCCCACTTCCCAGAACCAGCATTGCCATCTATAAGAGAACACAGGATAAGCCAAACAAAGTGTCTTAAGAAACAGCTATTCAACTCTTCAGCCAAATATATTAGTGGACATCATATAGGAAACATTTTCTATGAGTAAAATAGCAATGAACAAAATTAGAGGACTGGTGCTGATCCATTGGTCTGTCCTTGCTCCATCTGTAGTGATGAAGCTGTTTTCCACAGAGGTCTCTTTCCATTGCACACTGCCAGATGTCATCATGCATGTTTATCATACTAAAATTGGAGCTTATTTTTCATTTTAAAACACAAAACTTTGGTTCAATGGGATTGCAAAATATTGTAATGCATTTTCTGCTAAGACCTAGTGGTATTGGATACATGGTCTTCTTTTTCCATCCATCTTTAATAGTTTTGCATATAATTGCCAGAAAGCGTTACAAATTCCTGGAACATTTTGCAGATGGCACAGCATCAGTCTTGGTATTTATGCAAAGCTACACAGATAAACCCATCAAAAACCTGGCAAGCTTTCGCCTTAGTCAAATTGCCCAGCCAATATGTGAGCAGGCAAAGCCTCCACTGAAAGCAGATATGACAGCTAGCAGCCAATACATCCTTTTTGATGACTGTGTGTAGTTGTCAAGAGCATCAGTCCCAACAAACTGTTTAGCATTGCCAGGCAAATAGCATTTTTACAAGAAAGAAAATTATAGCACTATCTAAGTTTATCAGACTTAACATGGGAGAATCTTTCAATTGCATCCTGCTCTGTTTGCTAGATGAAAGCTCACACCAAATAAAGGATCAAAAGCACGTCCTCCAATATTTCACAGATGAAATCTGGGACAGTTGTGGCCAAGCAATGTTGGAATGTGGTCAAGATGGCAAAAGTTTCTAATGAGGAAAAGCACACAAACTAAGGCCATTTCCACACTACACTGTCATAGTTCTACTGTTCCACTTTCAACAACCTATGGAATCCTGGGATTTGCAGCTTAGGGATGGGTATTCAGAATTCTCAGCCAGAGAGCGCTTTGGCCTCAGTAAACTACAAACCCCAGAATTCCACAGGATGCTGAAAGTAGAATAATAGCACTCTAACAGTGTAGTGAGAAAACAGCCTAGGAGAGGCTGCAGAAGTCTGCTTTTGCCTCAGCTAACTGGGAAGGGCAAGATTCTGCTCCCTCTTCCCTGCTACTGGGTTCACTGAGTGCAGATTATTTTGGTGCTTTGAACTCAGTTTGCAATTGAAGTAAGCTGAGGATAAAGGGGGAAAGTAGGAGCCGTAGAAAGAAATTTTACTCTTTTCTTTTTTTCTGTATTTCTTTCTTTTTAAACATTAAACCTTCTGCAAAATTTTGACAGTTGGAGGCAAAAGCCTTTTATACCCTCCAATATATTGCTTGTGTCTACGCATTCTAAGCAACTGTATCTTCCAATGTGGGGCTACCAAAACTGTCCAAGCTTTGTGAGAGGCCCTTCTCTGAGTCCTTCCACTTTCCCAAGTGTGTTTGATAAGGACCCAGAAGAAGGTTTCTCAGAAGCTACTTCTATGCTGTGGAAACAACGCCACCCACCCCTCATGAGGCTAGAGTGGGCCTTCCTTCTCGTCCTTCCGTTGGCAAGTGGAAACTTTTCTGCTCCAGCCACCTTTAGGGAACTGAATGCACAACTGTGAGGAATGATCAATTTGGCTCAGTAACTGGGAAAACCCTAAAGAAGTGACTGTATATACTATATAGTTCAGAAAGAGGTGGAGATGAGCTGCAGGTGACAGGGTAAGGATTGGGCTTATCTCACCTTGAATAAAGCAGTAAGGTTTTCAGTTATGTATTTAGGAAGAAATAACGAGGAAAATTCCTTATAGTTATATATTTGCATCTATTTGTATTTTTACTTAGGGTTTTAAGGTTTGCATCCAGGGCTTCACTACTGTTGAGCAGTGTATGTAGAAGAGTCCTACAATCAAGTCTGCAGTGACACTCATATGGGATTATGGGGTACTGGGTATGTGTTCAGTTTAATACGTAGTATGTTATATTGTTATTGTTTAAAAATGTGAATTAAATTTGCATTTAATTCATTTGTCCTCATTGAAACCCTTTATAATTGTCCTATTACCTGGATTTGTTTATATTGTTTTAATCCTATACACAGTATCATCACATTTTAACCATAACTTTCTGACTGTTCTTATACATATGTGTGTTTGTATGTGTTTTTATCTATGGGTGCTGTAGTTTGTTGTAGCTCAAATCTCAGTTTCTGGAGAAGTTAGGATGTGAATAAATCAACAACAGCAACAACATTCCTCAAATGAAAAGAGACATATTCCTGTGAAACATCTTAAAACAATAGGGATTATGCATGACTCTTTCTTGCCTTCCTTTCTTTTTGAAGTAAAGAATCTCTGATTCCTCATTTTGCTCCAAAGGCAATCATTCAGATGGAGTGTGTGAGAACTTTGTGTGAGTTCCTTTTTGATAAGAATTCATTAAAAAAGTGTCAAATTCTTCACATTTGGAACATGAAGTATTTAAGAATTTTAATCAAATGTCTGAAACTTGCAAATGCATTCATGTAGGCCAGTAGCTTTGATGCTTTGCTGTTAAAGGTCTGGGCTTGAATCCGTGTGTATTCAAGCATGTTTTGTGATGGTGAATGAATGTTGCCACCTCCCCTACCCTTCATTTTTCTTTACATGATCATCACCTTTAGGACTGGCAAGTACAATGTGAACTTTTCCATTCTGAGCTATACCTATTGACTTTGGCCAGTGTAGAGTAATGCAAATGGGTAGTGCAAACAACCCTCTCAGCCACCACAGCTGCATTCTTATTCATTATTGTGTTTTTTATAGCTACAGCTTTTGTTACAATATTTTTCAATGTAAATCATTCTGAACTGAAGGAAAATGGAATGCAGCGTGCCTTGAATAGAGTAAATGGGACTGAGTGAGAACAGCTGGTCTTTCTTGGAGGTCTGAAGAACCCTGCCAAACTGTCAAGAGAGGTAAGCAAAGAGGAAAGATCCTCTGTTAACATTTCATTCAAACATTTGCAGGAATGCTGTAAAGCCCCTTCAAAGCTGATGAATGGCAGCACCTGAGCAAAGGAAGCAAGACTGAGTAAATCTAGAGCAGGGACTTAATTTAGCAGCCTACAATAATGGTGGATCCAGATCAGCACAGGTGAAGACACTACTGCCCTTTGGAGGTTCCTATTCTTTTCAAGCCCATTACATCATCTACAGTTTCTGAGAATTGCCAGTAACATGAAACCCGGAATAAGGGCAGCTGTTACGTCAAATCCAATGTTAATCCTATTTAAGGAGGCCCATTGAAATAAACTGGATTTTTGCTAGTTATGCCTAACGTTCCCTTCATTTCGGTGAATCTAAGTAGGATTAATGCTAACTGTCATGCAGTGGCTTTATAAATACCTCCAAGATTGATAGTATTCTCTGCCTCCTACTGATCTCAGCCCCTTGACCTTATTTCTAGAAGTCTCTGAAAATGATCAGTTCAGATCCCTGGCCCAGGGGAAGAAAGGAAGCAACGAAAAAAAAGTATGCAGAGTTTGTGATTGGCCACTAGTGGCTTAATTTGCAAGCCTAATTGCTATGGGTGTGCACCAGGAAAGAAATCACTGTGGGAGGACAACCAAATTAATCATAGGGAATATGTATTTCATTTAATGTCTCGTTTGAGTCCTTGATCTAGACTTAAAAGTTTGGTAGGTCTGGACACATCAGTAAAAGTGGATGCCAAACTCCAGCAAGTTATTTGATTGCCATTCAGCTGAAATACAAGTCAAACATACCACTGGTTACAAGCCAACCCACGATGTGGGACAAAGTGGATGCACTACTGATGCTGCCCTGCTCAAAGTAAGGCAAGCGAAATATTCTCGCAAGAATGCAGCTGCTGGCAGCACACTTGAAAGGAAGATGGACAAGTTCCTTATGAGTGCATAATGCTTCTCCATTGCCCTCCCTCCTTTTCTCCCTCCAGCGCAACAGGAGGAGATAAAGAGGCAGGACAAGAGCACATACTGAATCTGCAATGAGGAGAGGAAGGTGAGGCATAGGATGATGTTAGTGATCATACCAGAGCTAGGGTTGTTGAGTCCTATTGCGAGATATGGAAGGATGGTTGCAATATCCTGAAAGAGATGGTACATCTTAAAATGCAGGTCTCTCTCCCAGTTAACGTCAGGTCTTGGGTTCTCATTTCTGGTTGTGTTGTCGATGTATTTATAAAAGTCACTCCTCACATTATTAATGTAAGAAAGGTAGTGACTACTGGTTAATATTTTGTATGTCTTCATTGTAGCATTCTCTTTTGCAAGCACAAAGGCTCTTATTAAAAGCATTCCTGAAATGAGACACCAGATGGATAAATGTCTGCACATCGTGACTGGTACTGCAAGTGACTCTTAAGGGTTTTTAAGTGATTCTGCTTTCTTGAAGAGTCTGTAAAAGCTTTTTGGCGAATTTTATCTCACCATCAAATGCATTGATCAAAAAACAATGATAACAATAACTTAGAATATGACTGAAGGATTTGTCAAACAACTCAAGCCAGTCAATTTATGGAAAGGTAGATTACAAGTACAGGAAAAAAAATATTATGGTATGAAAGAAATGAATATACTAAAAGCAAACTTTCCTTGATTGCTATCAGTGGGTAAGAGCCATCTGGAGAAGGAATGACACTTTATGTAGAATCCTATTATTCTTTTGGGAAGACATATTTTAATATAGTCCAACCATGGAATGGAGTATCTTTGGCCTTTTCTATACCCTACCTTTTTGCAGAGTCTTCTGGTGGGGATCCCGGCATCGGTTCTGCCAGGATGGGAGCGCAATAGGAGTGCTCCACTCCACACTGGCTGGCTCTATCATGAAGGAAGCCCCATGGCCACATCCTTTCTTTCTGCAGCACAACCAAGTATTTTCCCAGGCGCAGCCATTGCACTTCCCAGACTTCTGCACGACAAGTAAGGCCATGATGGTAGCACAATCATGGGTCATTGATGGGGAAAACCTGTCAATGATTTAATCCATGCTTACATCATCTAGTGATGGGAGAAGGAAGGGACTGTGACAACATCATACAGAACCATTGTCATGGTACCGTCCTTCTCCTGTCCCCATGGCAGGTTGAGAGGATGCTACTGAAAGGGCCTTTGTTGGAGTTGTGGGTCTGTTTAACCCTTTCCTTGTATTTATTGTTCCAGTCTCTCTAAATATTTCTTCCTCAGTCCCCTCCAAAGAATTTATATGGGAAAAAATGATTTATGTCATAGAAATGATCCTATCAGCAGGGCAGAAGAAATTGGGGGAGTTTACTGTAAAACTGACTTGAAGAGAAAGGGCTAAGAAGCTGTTCAGTAATTGCAGACTCCTTCCAGTTCAAACTGTCATATTGAGTGATACTTCCTGCACCCTAATATTTCTACCTGAGTGAAGAACTTTTCCTTCAGACAGTGGTTCAGTGTTCAAACCAAATGTCTCAAAGAACTGACTATAGGGGAAATGGGTGGGAATGAGGTTTTCTATGATTTAAACATTGCAGTACTGGTTTCACTTAGGCTACATGTTCAGCAATTTTTAAAAGCAGGCCTTGAGTACAAAATTAAGCATGGAGTTTCAGTTTTGAAAGAAGCAGGATGTACAAAGAAACCCAAAAAAAAAAAAAAAAGCTGTATCATCAGCTACTAGACAGCCTCCTTTCGTGCTTACTATCACTAATATTATTCCATTAACTGCTGTGAATGATATCTCTTTAATAAAAAGAAACCAAACTGAAATTTATTAAGATATTTTGTGCACTGAAGCTTGGCTCATACACTTCAGGTGATTTTACACATGAGGCCTAAATTGACTTTTTCTTATTTCAGTCTTCAATAAAAACCCTGTATTAGCTGCAATCCATTATGGATTTGTCTTCCACATTCTGTCCTACATTAACAGCAAATTCCCTTGTGCTACCACTAGTAGGAGAAAGGTCCAAAGATGTTTTTTTAAGCTTCTTTTGTTAGAATACCAATAGATACCATAGTGATGGGAATAAAGAAGACTTAAAGAAGAACAAATAGAGACACAGGTGTCTTCCTCATCATTTCCAAAGCTCTGACCTCCAATTAAGAGAATTACACAGTCATCCTTAACTATTTTAGTACTGCTATTCAAATCCAAATATTTTTGAAATAATTTTGTTTTACCTAACTAAAGCTTGTGTTACCTGAGGACAATAGTAAATCCAAAGAATGTCTATGAAGTAAGAAGCTGGGCAAACCTGGCTAGAACCAGCCAATCACAGCTCATGAAATGCTGTGAAGGGGGCCAATGAGGGAAAAGGTTCTATCTTAGGGTTTTATCAGAGGAGGCAAGGAAATTGCTATTACAGCAGGAGAACAGCATCTTTGGCTGGAGCTTATCACTTTGTCTCATTCCTCTTCTGTTGTTCTCTCAATGGAACACCATTTGGAAAGGAGGTCATTAACAGATTTTTTGTGTTACTAAAAGAAATAGTCTCCTACCATGAGAACAACAGAAGAGAAATGATCTCATGTGATAAATCCCAGCCAAAAATGCTATTATCCTGCTGCGATTTATCCGCCTCGTGTGATAAAGGCCTTTGACGCAAGTCTGTAAAAATAGTTAGGGCACTCAAGGATAGCATGAAGAGCCAGTCAGGAAGAGAGGAACTGATAAAATCTGAATAGGATTTTCGGAGCTGAGAATGTGGAAAGACTTCAGCCTCTGTTAAACTTAGCTGTTATACAGTCCTCTCTCCACATTTACAGGTTTGATCTTCGGGAATATGAGTCCTCATGCCTTCCACCCATTCTCCTCATCTCATGTATTTTGCCCTGTCATGGAGAACTAACATGAGGCTTCCCCCCATTCCCTTCCATTTTATATGGGAACAGGAAAGGGGAACTCTGGAGGGGGAAAACAAGGCTCATGTGAAACTTCTCCCATCCCCACTTTCTTTCTATTTTACGTGGGAAAGGGGGTGCTCTGGAAGGGGAACGGAAGGCTCACATGAGGCTTCCCCCATCTCCCATTCCCTTCTATTTTGCTTGGGAAGAGAAAGGGGAGAGCCGTAGAGGGGGGAGGAAGGCTTGTGCAAGGCTTCCTCCACCCCTATTCTCTTCTATTTTGCATGGGAACAGGAAGGTGGGAGCCCTGGAAAGGAATGGGAGGGGGAGAAGGTGGGAGTTATTTGTGGATTTTCCTCTTTCGTGAGGGTTGTGTGCCCCAAACCCTTGTGAAAGTGGAGGGACCACTGTACAAGAAATTTTTGCTGCTCTTGTTTTTAATATCTCTTGTCTGGTTGTTTTATTTTAATAACTGAATGAGAAAACTGCTGACACTTTACGACACTGAATCCACTGATCAACACAGTCACTTGTCCAGCACAGAGCTCACCTTGCTGTCCCAGTATCAGATCCAGGAAGGGACACTCAGGGTATATTAGTTCAGATTTCAAGGGCAGATATGAAGAGACTTCAAGGGCCAGTTCTCAGAAAGTTTGAGAGCTGTGTACCAAGTAAGCAAGAAGGGAAGAAAGGAATAGGAGTGTGACGCTGGCCCTCAGAGGTTATTATACACATCATTTGCCTACCTCTTTGAGATTAAAAAAAAAGTAGCACAACTGCAGTGAATTGTCTACTCAGGTATGATTTCCTAAGTAATTCATATGGCTGATTGAAGCTGTTGCCGCTGGCTGGGGCCAGGTGAGGCAGAGCCTGCCCTTCTAACATGACCTTTTCATATCCTCAGGAACAAGAGGACGATGCAGACACTGAAGGATGCAGGCAAAAATGCCAGCTGGAGCAAATTTCACCTACTAAGAAGTATTTGCCCAGAGGAAACATATGAAAGGCAGAGGCCATGTTAATCAGCTTCAGTGGCTTTCCCCTATCTGCTGGCTGCAAATTACTCACAGTGAAAGCAATCACTTTTTTGGAATTCCCATGGTTTGTTATGTGTATCTTGCTGTTTGCTACACTTTTGGCTCCTGAACTCTATCATGTACTCTCATTTCTTGTCTTTGGCTGTTAACTTCAGTGGGCCTGCTTAGGGCCGGATGAAGGTTTTTGTAGGCCCTATGCACTCTTGCTTTTAACTCTTTGCCTCACTTTGTTGTGCGACTAGAGATGTTTTCATAGGCCCTAAAATTTTGTAGTCACTAGGCACTGTGCTTAAAGTGCCTAATGGATAAGGCAGCCCTGAGTTACCCCTGTGTACTGACTCTAGACTGCCTTGCCTGCTCTACTTGCTTATTCTTTGACTGCTGACAACATGGGACAACATGGGACTCCTTGTACTTTTGACTCTGGACTGTTTCAACTCTTTTCTTGCCTGCCCCCTTAGACCATGTTGGCACAGGCTTGAGCATTTGGTGACCTAGACCAGAACACAAGAACACATGTGCTACAGTGTGGGGAGGAGGAAGGAGTTTATACAGTACAGCAGAAGCTCTATTGTTTTTAGGCTGGCATCCATTGTCTTGACAACTTTTTTTTTTTTTTTGGTGCCTTTAGCTCCCAAAAATGTTGCTCTAGCATGGATTCTGGATGTTTGACAACATGACTATCTTTGCTTTTAACAGTCCTCTAAAGAAAGGTAAGGGAGGTATGGACCTTCAGATAATGTTGGACTGACTGCATCTCTCATCAGCCCTAGCCAGGAAAGCCAATAGCAGGGACTGCTGGGAGTTCCAGTCCAACAATATTTGGAGGCCTTTACTCGTCTGCTTTTGTTCTGAGAATTGACTTATATTTTTTACTAAACGTTTTTATCGCACCATTTTATCATGAGATGTCAGGGGAGCAAAGAGAGAAAACAATGGTTTTATGTAACAGTAAATCTCACAATTTGGCCAAATCTGAAAAACAGTATGTCTCTAAGAAAAATAGTAACATTGTTTCCATAATAAGCATTGTTCTGGGGTTTAAAGGATTAAATACTATTTCACCTTGGATTTTTCAGAAGATAAGACCCTTTCCACATGGGAGGGGTGTGAAACGCAGGGAAACGGGGCAGCGCACGTGGGGACGGAGCTTACCTTAATCCAGGTGGCTCTGTCCCCGCGGGGAGCAGCGCACGTTTGCCGCTGTACATGCTGCCGGCGTCCAAAATGGCGTCCGGCAGCTTCCGGTGGCACTCCGCCAATCGGGGCAGTGCGCCAGCTGGAAGCCCGCCCCCGGGCAGCTCTGCAGGGATGCGCTTGCGCGCCCCTGCAGTTCATCACGGGGCTCTGCAATGGGCTAGTGCACTCTTGTTTTAAAAAGACCACTTGAAAGGTGGTCTTTATAAAACATGCGGCGCCACCCCCGCGGCCGCGCTTTGAGGTATAGAACCTCACCTTTTCAAACCGCCCTAGCGCACCCCGTGTTGTAGACGACCTCCTGGTGAGGTCGTCCCAGCGCGGGCTATATCTCCGTGTGGAAACGTCCTAAGTATCACATTATTATAGGTATGTTGCATTTCTAAGAGGAACACATTTCTCAAAATAAAATAAAATAATCTTTTAAACATCCTTTACTTGTGTTTAGGTTATGACCTAAATTCTAATAAAAAGATCTTCATGGTTTTTGTTTTGTTTTGTTTTTTAAGCCACAGCATCTGATAAGATATACATTATACAGTACAGATTTCAGGCAATGAAGACAAGTTGCTGGTCAGGTTTGTTTACTATCCTTAGCAGGGCTGATGTAAAATGAGGCATTCACGTAATGCAGTTGGAGGCCCACTGTGTTCAAACTGACAATGGTTGTCAAGGTTATTTTCATACTAGCCCCAGAGAAGAATTCATCTTATGACTCATCTTCATTGGTACAGTCTAAGAGGTTCCAAAGGTTAAATTACTTTTACCTTTCTGTTTTTGAGCAGAGCTTAGGCAGAACAATTAGAAACTACTATTCTGCCCTTTAATTTTGCTTCATCATTTTTTAGGGAACCAAAACAATTTAGGTATGATCTAGTCCAGCTGAAGATACGCACTTGCTGGACTTTATCTAAATTGTTGGATTTGCAATATTAGTTCTCAGAGGAGCCAGTGTACATTTTATGGTCAGAAACATTTGCTAAAAGCTTTCTCCCTCAGTCCAACTCATGCCTATGAGCGGTGTTTTGCTGCAAGGGAATTGTTTAAATCTGTTTCTGGAGCTATTGTGTCTATAGTTATTGAAATAATTGCATTCATGCATCTCAACTGAGCTGAGCAGAGCATCATTTGGTTTGGCTGTGTCAGCACTTCCATTGTGAAGCACACACTCTGAAAGGTATAAGAAGGGGGGAAATTATCCTAGTTACATAAATGCCAGTGCTTAGAAGTTAGAGCTACTTGGCAAGCGTAACTTTTTGAAACTTGAGTATTGGACTACAACTCTGGGGACCAGGGTTCAATTCTCCACTTGACCATGGAACTCACTGGGTGACCTTAGGTGTATCACACACTCTCAGCCCTAGAAAACTTTATGATAGATTTATATTAGGGTCACCATAAACTGGAAACAACTTCAAAGCACACAACAACAGTAGATTTGAAGTACCATTGCTGTCCTATTTGCCTAGCAAGGTACAATCCCATACAAATAGTACCTACACATAAAACTGTATTTCCTACATTTTTAAAAAATTTCACCATGACCCATGTAACACCTTGCATTTCCCAAAATTCTGCATGCACAGGAGGTTTAGATCTGTAATATGCATGAAGAGCAATCCCATGTACAAGATGTAACTATTTGTAAAGTGTTCTGTGCAACTGCATATTGTTCTACCCCTTTTCAGGGAACTAAGTATAGACCTCATGAACAAAAGCTGTGGTGTGTTATTTCATATTCCTTAAGAATTTCAGATATATCACTTAACTATTAGAAAATTGGAGTTAAACATTTTGTCTACTACTACTACAACAAGAAAGGATAAAAAAATGAAACTATTTTTTACTACCTCAGGGTTTAATTTAAAAAGTAACATGATACTGTGTAATCAGTTTCAAAGAATTCCTTATCAGCTTGTAGTTGTATTTCTTATTTTCTTTTCCTTTTTGGTGTTTCAATCACTAAAGTGATTTATTTTTATCATTCATATTATATATGTATTATGCTGAATGTAAGACTGATTTGATCGTTTCCATGAGCTTATCTTATTCAAAAAGCAATTCCTGGTTTAGCATAAGGCCTGGAATAATAATTAAGGTGAAAAGTTTATCTCAGTTTGAAAGTAAAACCCAAAGAATACGAATCATTTCTTTGAAGTTTATTATCCAGCTCTAGAACAATTGTGTTTCAAAATATCAAAGAAAGAAAACATAACATTGCCCTCAAAGCACAAGTACTAGCAGCTTAGATTTGAAACTTGATAATCATTTGGCAGAATACAAACACTTTCATTTTCAGAATTTATGGAATCAAAAGATTATTATACAAGACTTGAGAAAGGCTAAACACACCAATGGTGATCACAATCTAAGAATCTCAAGAATCTGAAAGTACCTAATGAAATGTCTCTTTATTAATTTAATCAGCTTATAATGCCCTTGCTAGAAGACTCCTCCAGCTCACATGCCCAAGAGCCTGAGGACAGAAGAGACCAGCTGCCTCCACATATGCAGGGCTCTCAGTGGTGCAGGAAAATGACTGCAGGATGGAAGCAGAATGGCACCAGACTCAAATGAGCCATCTGGAAACTCCTCTTATTCTATGGAAGTGCTATCAATTGCAGACATGGGCTTGGCATGGGGTATTAAGAATGTTTGATTTCAGGTCCTTCAGAACAGGGATCTTACTGGCAGAAAAACTGTTCCTCAAGTGAAAAGACCTCCATCTAAATGAATGTAGCATTTCAGCTCTCTGTTAAATATTCCTTTCTTTCTGTTCTCTCCCTAACTTCTAAGGATGCATTCGTAAACAAGATTTTTAAACTTTCATTGAACCCTTACCTTGTTAGGAAAGTAAATGAAATACCGTAATTTAGCCTCCAGCCTTCATTCTGCTTAAAATGAAAAGTTATAATGCAACTATAGTTATAATGCAATTAATGCAACTTAAAATGAAAAGTTATAATGCAACTATAAACAAAGCAGTAACAGGAAGCACAGACTCCATTCAGTTTGAAACTTTCATTGGTTTTCTACTTTTGTGAACCTCACTACCTTCCTGTGAGAGTGACTAACACCACTGTCATTCTCACTGTTGCTCTCACAGACACACATGCATACTTGTCAAGCAAATGTTTGGTCCCTGTAGTGTCACACATCCATGTACTTCTGCCAGACAAGAACCACTGCACAGTGCTCATGTGCCTATGTTTATGTGTGGGATTTGAAACAAGAGGATTGTCACTATCAGCTTCTAGATCTCAAGGTTAGAGCGGACAAGATATTTAAGATTCAAATGAGAGTAGATAAAATATAGATGTTGCCAGATTAGACACGTTTTGCAAAAAAAATGGATGTCAGTCTGTTACTGCCATGAACTGGCCTGGCCTTTGATAACCTTTAGATATCATTTTGATATCATAATTCGGCCCTGCTCTGCCACCAGCCAAGTTTTTGTAAGGCTACCGAACAAGCACAAAGCTAGGCATGGCTATTATCTGCTGATTCACATTTGTTTACACCAAGGCAAGCCAGAAACTGCCAGATCTGCTTTAGGGGACCTCCCGAAACAAGCACCTTCATTACAGATGCGTATCAAAACAAAGAGACCTCTGCCCCGAGAGGGCACCCTGGCGAGCTAAGTGCTTAACTGCCGAGCTAGCCGCATCTACATACTGGCCATACTATTGTCAATTCGGTCCATAACTCAATCATGTAAATTCTGACCTTTCAGAGACATTGTCTCCAGCCCAAAACTCATTGTTTTTGCCCAAGACCAGACTAGCCTACAGTCATGCCTTCTCCTATAAAAATCCCCTGTTCTGAGAGCTCTTCGGATCTCTCGCTGGAACGCTCAGACTTCACTGAACTTCCATCCCGCCTTGCTGCTGCTTCTTCTGCGAGTTCCCCTCGGCCACCATGCCGAGTTTCCTTCTTCCCAATTGGCTTTTTTCAGGACTGCGAGATTGGTGACGTATCACCCATTCCCCAAATCTCTCTTTTCTATTTCTTATTTAGTAGTGAGGCTGTGTTATCTTAATAATTGCTCAATAAATATTGCTAGTTTGAACTGTTTTGTCTGCTCACTGACCCGACGCTGTATACACTGGGTAAAAGATCCCCACTAAGTTGCCCTGCCTCTTGTTAGCTAAGAGAGTGCTCGAGTTAATTTTCCCCATCTTGTTGTATGTGTTTTGGTTATTTGGGTGTCCCTCATAGCACCCCCAAGTCACAGGGTAACAAGTCCTCTGTATATACTTGCTCTGTTTTATATCCTGCTTTTTGACCATGATTACTTTTGCAGTTAACAAAGAAAATGTAGTATTGCTTATTCAAAAATGGATTCTCATTCATGGTCATGTAGTCATTCCTATTATCTAGGGCTCAGGACCTTGAAGAAAATTGTACAAAGGTGTTACAATTAGCATTAAAATGGTGTAAAACCTATGCAGCTCTGTAACAGAGGCCATTTCCGCACTACCCTCTTATAGCGTGATTACTCCACTTTCAACATTGTAAGAATCCTGGGGTTTGCAGTTTAGGGAGGGGCCAGCTGGCCCCTCCCTAAACTGCAAACCTCAGGATTCCATAGGATGTTGAAAGTGGAATAATTGCGCTATAAGAGGGTAGTGTGGAAATGGCCATAATAAGGACTTCCATTCATGCATCCTCACTATCTCTTTTTCATCCCCATTTTGTGTGTGTGCATGCACACATATACACACCAGATGACCCACGGAAGGTTTCTAAAAGTGTTGTGTAGCACTTTATTTATCATTAATCATAAGCCCAACAAACAATAAGGATTACTGCAATTTTAGCATTGCTTCACTTCATTATAGACCTACAGCTATACTGTGCAGATGCACAGGGACATATCTGCTCTTTTCTGGAGACAGAGAGGGTCTTGTGAAAGAGCACTGCACATACTTGCCTTTCTTTTTTAACTGGGGGAGAGAGAAGGCAGTGGGCTGCTCCTAGGTTCAGGCACTCCTTTTGCAGGTAATCAGAATAGCCTGTTTCATGCTGCACTTTTATAGGAAAGCCAACGCTGTTTTAAAAATTCCAAGTGGTTATCAAGAGCTGAATGTTTTTAAAGGAAGGGCTTTTGATAGGATCTTCTTAAGTGCTTTCAATTGTACTGTTTTTAAACTGCTTTTTAATTTTTCAGTCAAATGTTTTACATTGTTTGAATGGCTACGACAGTTTAATTACATTTTAATGTTAATCTTTTTTATGTTTTAATTGTAAATTATCTTGAGTTGCAATTTTAGGGAAAAGACAAACTATAAAATTAACAACAGCAGCAACAACAACAACAACAACACCTACATCTATTTAGTTTAGCGTGATCTGAAGATTCTACTTCAGAGGTTGAAGACCTACTTGTACATTATGAGGCTTGAAGGCCTACCTGCATATTGTTTCATATTAACAATACAGGACTTTTTTTTTTTTGTCTCTCCTTCACTGACAAATGTACAAATAATGAAGTAGGTTCATAAGAGCAGTGATATTTAACAAAGAACAAAGAAAAATGTATAATTTAATTACCTCTCACCCACTGGCTAAAATAACGCTGAACGTGAATTAATAAAAAGTGCAGACATATCTGCAAGTAATTCCTTTAAGATCAGATACTTTGGGCATTTTTTTTTTAGCATTACAGAAAGATCAGGGAACCTCTCAGCAGCTCCAATCAGGCCATGCGGCCTTTTAACCATGTTCCACTGATCCTCGTCCTCCTCCACCAGCAGCTGCCTGGCTAGCTAAGGAAAGCTCAGAGCCTGATTTCTCAGTATCACAAACCCTCTCCCCATGCCCCCAACATACAACCAAGGAAGGAGGTGGGCGAGGGAGAGAAAGTATAGGGCCACCATGCCTTCTTTTTCCCCCTCGCTGACCTGATTTGGACCGTGGGCATTTGTTCTCCGCACCATGTCTTGGCCCCCTTCCTACAGACAGACTGACAGACACACACACTTTGATATTTCCAATTTTTCTATTTTGCAGGAGTCCTGCGTCTCTAACCCTAGAGAATGTGAAGGGCTGACTGTACATTAGGCACAACTGATTTCTCTTAATCTCTGAGGAGAGGGCTCAGTGGTGAACTTCCCCCTCCACAACTAGTTTCCAAGCATATTCACCATGAGAAGATTATATACTCCTCCTTTATACAGTATATACAACTCCCTCCCTTTTATCTCTACTTTCTAAGCATGAATGGAAGCTAGGGTGAGGAGGCATACACCAGCATATGAACTTATTAGTTTGGCTTGTTTAAAGCAAATTCATTTAAAATGCTTTTCTAAAAACGATTTTGTGACATCAAAAAGAAAAACAGTGTTTTCTCTCTGTCTTTGAAATAAATACAGGCATTCAATATCATTGATTTTTGTTTATGCCTCGCTTAATATAATTATCTCTCACCTTGATTGAACTAATTGGTTTGAGTGAGTAAAATTCTGGTAGCCTCAGCTCCCCATGGGGAAAATGGCTCTGGTCATTCTGCCAGTCACTAATCATAAAATTAGAGAACCTGACTCACCATGGTAACACAAGGCTCCTGAACTAATCCATTAACCTTCAAAATATAGAAGCTGAATCAAAAATAATAGTACAGCTGGTGCTCAGAAATAGCATTGCGATAACAGGATCATACCACAGCAGGCAAATGTTGACAGTGGGTCACTTTGTGTGTTTCAGAGACAAAATGGAATGGAGCCAACTCTTCAGCAAACTGTAGAAATGTTCCAGGATTGAAATTGCAAGAAATCCTTGCTTTTACCAGAGGTACAACTGCATGGGGTTTGCTGGAAACACTGACTGCTGCACAGATCATTCCCGCATGCCGCACAGTGTTCATGTACAACAGGGAGTGGTCCTTTGTGAAGAAGAAATCTGACTGTGAAAAAAAATGCACAACATGGTATTTCATCAATTCAGACTATGGCTGGGTGGATCTCCTGGTGTCAGTTTTTTTCCCCAGTTCATTTTTGGGTAAGAATTATTTACAAAGGCATAATTTTTAAGATCTAAATGTTCATTCAAAAAGCCTTCTATCTAAAGGGATTAATCATTTTTACTTTATACATCTATATTGATTTTTTTTAAAAGTCTTTTTCCATTGAAATTATGAAAAAAGCATGACCTTTGGAAGGTTCTTGATCAAAAAATTGAGCCTAATAGAATGTTTATCCATCTCTAATTTGGATACAAATTTAGATTCATTCTAGAATTGAACTAAAATGACCAATGCCCTCATTTTTAAGGAAAACCTATTAACATGAGCCACTTGCTTGTTCCAGTTATTGAGAACACTACCTGAAATGTCCTTCATTATGAAGATCATTCCCATTAATCTTACTTCATGCTTTGAAGTGATAGAATTTGGTTTTCTTATACTTCTAAGCTAACTACTTTCCAGTGTTTGAAGGAGAGTTGAGAGGTTGATAAATCAGTGCCAACCTTGTAATGTGAGATACTCAAAAAGTGTGCTTAGGGAAACTTCTGCACAATTTTTGCATGCTGGCTAATTGTACATCTCCCTTATTCCCTTCATGTCACCACCTTTTTCTTCCTAACAGTAGGCAGCTTTCCCATTACCAAACTGCTTGTCATGTTTTCTCTTTGTCAGGCGCATGTTCTCCAGTATTTCACAGATACAAACCAGGATATGTGTGGCTAAAAAACACCAGAGTGTGGTTAAGATGGCAAATGTTATTAATGAGGAAGAATGCACAGACTAGAAGAGGCTAAAACCATTTGTTTTTGCCTGAGCAAAACAAAGCACTGGGAAGGACAAGATTCTACCCCCTCCCCTCATTTTCTCCTTGCTGAGTTTACTTGAGTGCAAACTGCTTTTGCATTTGCACTCAGTCTGCAGCGGTTGAAACAAGCTGAGGATAAAGTGGGGAAGTGGGAGGAGCAGAGAGAATCCAAGACATCTGAAAAAGTGAGATGTGTGTGTGTGTGTGTGTGTTTGTGCGTGTGCGCATGCATGCCTGCAAGTCCCCTGTTGACTTATGGTGACTCCATGATGTTTTCTTAGGCAAGTAATACTCAGAGGTAGTTTTGTCAGTTCCTTCCTCTGAAATATAGCCTACAGCACCTGGTATTCATTGGTAGTCTCCCAACCAAGTACCAACCAGCAATGACCCTGCTTAGCTTCCAAGATCAGATGGAATTTGGTAGAATAGCAGAGGATTTATTGGAACTATGTCACATCAGAACAGGTTGAGGATACACTGATGTGAACATCTGTCCTGCATCTTCCTTATTCCATTATTCACCTGCACATTTATTTGTATAGCAGTGCAAAGAATTTCTATTGACTGAGGAATTAAGAACTGAATATTTTATGGTCAGGATCAGGAACATCTGAAGTATCTGTTTCGTTTTTTTGCACAGTGTAAGAAGGCTCCAGTGACATTTAACACAAAGTCAAATTTTATTTTCTGTGTTCGCTGGTTCACTGCTCATATTACTTTTTCTCTGCAGGGACGTGTCATCAGAAAATGTGATTTTCTATATATAACTTTTTCTTCTTGCTAAGTGTCTGCATATTTATTGTAAACAGTTGACATGCAGTTTGTGACCCAACCATGGAAATAGCTGAAAATTGATGGAACAACACTGGAAGTAAAATCTTGTTTTCATTCTTCAGGGAATTCTGAGCCTGGCTTGCTTCTGAACTAAATAGCAGGTTTCTCCCTCCCATATACTGCTATGAGATTTCTGGAGTGGCTATAACAGTACTTCTTAATACCTATTAATATAGATGTTAATATGCTGATAAGGTGCTGGCCTTTTTAGTAATAATTTTGGGGTGATAAGAGTTTTCCTTGCCTTATGAAATTCATGAAGTCACCATAAGTCAATAGGTAACTTGAAGGCATGTGCATAACAAACATACATACGGAGGACAGAATCCTAAAGTATACTGGATTTAGATATGAAACTTTTAGGATAATATGCAGCATTCTCTTAAATGTTTAAAGTTGCATTCTATGGAGAGAACTTGTACCTGAGTTACAGAATTTTGTCACGTGGACTTGAAAGTGAACATGACAGAGAGAACTAAGTAGCAACATCTCAGTCGAGAGGAAAATAAGTAGCTGCAAGAACGAACATATTGAAATAGCATGATGAGTCATCTAATAGGAATAAAGATCTTTGGAAATTCAGCAGCAATGTCCAATAAATTACATTATGTTAAGAAATGTCATGAAGGCAGAATTCTATCATCAACTCTGTTGACCCCGTTCCTCCACAAGAAGTAGTTCCTCTCTCATTTGGCTGCCCATAAAATATGGACTGAAGCACTCCTCCATTTGCTAACCCCATGCTTCAGCAATATGCTATTTTTAATGGCAGTGCAGCAACGTGGCCTTTTTAATGGCAGTGCAGATTTAATTATTTGTTTGGGAAGAGAGCAGCTGATAAAATCTTTGTTCACATGACATGGTAAAAACATAGAGAAAGCCATGTAAAGGTGAATTGGAATGCTAGAAAGTTTTGTCCTGACCAATCTTCCTCTATCAGCAATTCAGAACACAGTGTACACGTGCAAGTTCTGTAGATATGGTCTGTTTGTAGAAAATCAGAAAACAGATTACATATAAATTGTGTGTATGTGGGTGTCACACAGAAATTCTGCTGAAGGTAGAGAAATCAAGGGATATCCACTAAGGTTTTTAAAAACATTAGCTGGAGTCATGGAATATAAAGTTATCAGTGGCTTCTAGTAATCTCTATCATATAATAATGTCAGAAGCAGTGTGCTTCTCAATACCAATTGCTGGATTGTAAGAATGGGAGGGTACTATTGTACTATCATGCTATGCTTGTGCACTTCTTATAGGGATCTGATTAATCATTGTGGAAAGCAGAATGGTGAGCTGAAAAAAAAGCATTAGATATGATCAAGCATGATTTTTTTTTTTAGGGTTAGATAAACATCTGAGAGTTGCTATTACAATATTGATTAATATTGGAAGCTGCTTGAGAGAAAATTGGAATATTTATTTAGTTATTTATTTATTCATTCATTATACAGATTTATTGGAGACTACAAAGGACTAGAAAATAAATGTACAACCTTATCAGCAATATACAGCCATTATCTCAAGATAATTTTTTTTAAAAAATTATCAGTTTTCATCAATGGTTCATATTCATGAAAGTTGCTTTCACTTATCTGATGCTATACAACACCAAATTTCTGTTCGGACTCCTATATTGCAGTAGTTTCCATATCAGGATTCCTATATTGTATTGTAGAGAGCCAGTGTGGTATAGTGGTTAGAGACTTGACTATGATTCTGGAGACCAGGGTTTGAATCCCTGCTCATCTATGGAAACCCACTGGGCAAGGTTGCAATAGCAACCTCCCTCTGATCAAATCTTGCCAAGAAAACCCCATGACACATTTTGCCTGAGGGTCACCATAAGTTAGAATTGACTTGAAGGCCTATAGTAGCAGCAGCAGCAGCAACAACATTGCATTTTTAGCCAGAATGTGGAGCAATTGTAATTTCTTTGACAGTAAGTGATATGGACATACCCAGTATCATTGCTGGTCAACAATGAACTATGTTGCTGATCTTGAATGGAACACTTAGAAAACTAGACATGATTCTCTGGTCAAAACTTTGAATGCTAAAATAATTTTGCTTCTTCTTGAATTAAGAATACGGGAATATCTGGCTAAACTAGATGAATTCAAGTCTCTAGGTCCAGATGAATTACATTCAAGGATATTAAAAGAACTGGCAGAAGTCATTTCAGAGCCATTCACAACAATCATCGAGAACCCTTGGAGAACAGGAGAAATCCCAGCAGACTGGAGGAGGGCAAATGTCGTCCCCATCTTCAAGCAAGGGAAAAAGAGGACCTAAATAATTATCACCCAGTCAGCCTGACATCAATACCAGGAAAGATCCTAGAGCAGATCATTAAACAGTCAGTTTGTAATTACTTAGAAAGCAATGCCGTAATCACTAAAAGTCAACATGGATTTCTCAAAAATAAGTCATGTCAGATTAATCGTATCTCTTTTTATGATAGAGTTACGAGCTTGATAGATGAAAGGTATGCTGTAGATGTAGCATATCTTGACCTCAGAAAGGCCTTTGACAAAGTTCCCCATGACATTCTTGCAAAGAAGATAGTAAAATGCAGGCTGGACAGGGCTGCTGTTAGGTGGATTAGTAATTGGTTGACCAACTGAACCCAAAGGGTGATCACCAATGGCTGCTTTTCATCCTGGAGAGAGGTGACTAGTGGGGTGCCACAGGGTTCTGCCCTGAGCCCAGTGCTATTCAACATCTTCATCAATGACTTGGATGAAGGAATAGAGGGCATACTGATCAGATTTGCAGATGACACCACATTGGGAGGAGTTGCTAATATGCCAGAGGACAGGACCAAAAATTCAAAATGATCTTGACAGATTGGAGAGCTGGGCCAAAGCTAACAAAATGAATTTCAACAGAGAGAAATGTAAGGTCCTGCACTTAGGCAGAAAAAATGGAATGCACAAATATAGGATGAGGGACAGATGGCTGGATAACAGTATGTGTGAAAGGGATCTAGGAGTCTTGGTAGGTCACAAGCTGAACATGAGTCAGTAGTGTGATGCAGCAGCCAAGAAAGCCAATGCAATTTTTGGTTGCATCAATAGGAGTATGGTGGCTAGATCAAGGGAGGTAATGATACCACTCTATTCTGCATTCATTAGACCTCATTTGGAATACTGTGTCCAGTTCTGGGCACCTCAATTCAAGGAGGATATTGACAAGCTGGAGTGTGTCCAGAGGAGGGTGACCAAAATGGTGAAGGATCTGGAGGCCATGCCCTATGAGGAGTGGCTTAGGGAGCTGGGTATGTTTAGTCTGGAGAAGATAAGGTTAAGCCATGATAGCCATGTTTAAATATTATGTTATGTTATGAGATGTTATGTTAAATATTATGAGATGTTATGTCAAGGAGGGAGCGGGCTTGTTTTCTGCTGCTCCAGAGACTAGGACAAGGAGCACCTGAACCTCAGGAAGAATTTCCTGACAGTTAGAACTGTCTGGCAGTGGAATATGCTGCCTTGGAGTGTGGTGGAGTCTCCTTCTTTGGAGGTTTTAAGCAGAGGCTGGATGGCCATCTGTTGGGAATACTTTGATGGATGTTCCTGTATAGCAGAGAGTTGGACTAGATGGCCCCCACAATCTCTTCCAGCTCTATGATTCTATGATTCTAAGTATGGTATGATCTATTAGATACTAGAATCGTTTGAACTATAGTAACATTTTTTTTTTTAAAAAATGATTTATTTCTAGAAAACAAAAATGACTTGTGTCACAGTGTGAACAGCTATTCCTTTTGAACTGGATTACCTGAGCAAACAGAATACTTATGGTAATGTACAAGCAATGTTGTCTGTTGGAAGTCTCAAAGGACATCCTCACATTTTTGTAATACAGTTAGAATGTCTTGTACTTAGTATGACAGTATGAGATAGATGTGGTGTCATGAAGGTGAGAAAAGAGAGTACCATAACACAAGGTACCCTTCCCAATCTAGGGAAAAAAATCTTTATAAAAGTTGAGTACATTTAACTGTTTTATAATTTTACCTTAACAAACAACCAGTGTCCAGTGGTGTAATTCTGCTAATTTGAATGTAGTGGTGCTAGAAGAAGACTAGTTCTAAACTATGAGCAAGGAAGGAATCCAATGCAGCTTTTCCTTTCACAGCATTAAGGCCAGGTCCTCTTCCATGTACCCCTTCAAGAATACACTTATAAACATCATTGAGATTCCAGAACTGTAGAGTTGCAAGAGACCACGAGGGCCATTCTCTTGTAGGTTGTGATCATCAGAGTTATTCTTATACCTAGTACAGACTTTTCCAGCAGCACAGCACATCTCTGTCCTAAACACTTCAGTAAGTGCCCACAACAGCTGACTGGGGTGTAAGAGTGATGGAGAAGTCAGTACAGTTTGGGTCAGTCACAGGTTATCTGAGCAAGATGCAGAGAGAAGCATAAAGATGGTCTTTAGCCAGTCCAAAAGTTGTGCCAGAAGTCCAGGTACATGATCCAGCAAAGAATAAGCAGAAGAATACAAAAAAAGAGACAATTCAAGGTCAAGACAAAACAGGAACAGAGAGTACCGCTAGGCAACCAGATAAGACAATTTTCAGCACTGAGACTGGGAGACAACCATCATGATATTTATGAATAGCTCCTTCAAGGTCAACAGGTGTCTCATCAGTATTTATTAGCGTTTACTACTTAAATAATTCTGAGTTTGGAATTTTCTCACTGTCTCTCATTGAAGGACAGGAGCATGTTATCTTCAATGTCTGAAGTGTCTGCCATGTTTTGCTGGGGAACAGGTTCCTCTTCACCCCCATCTCCTCAGACTTAGAGAAAGTTTCAGCCTTCTGGCAATCTGCCTTCTCCTCCTCTTCCGAGTCCTCCAAGAGACAAGTCCCAGACCTCCACGGTGCAAGGTACTGCAGGGGAAAGACTGTGAAGCTGGAGGTCTTCCTCTACAGACAGCTTTCAGATGCAACTTTTCTTTCTCTTCAGTGTCAGGATTTCCTTCCATTTCATATGTTAGGACCACAAGATTTCTCACTTTAACATATCTGCCAAGGAGCCACTTCATTTGCAGATGTTTTTGAGATTTCTTAGCCACTTCAAAGGCCATACAGACCTCCCAGTTGCACATCTCCTGTTCCCAAGGCTACAGTTGAATTGCATTCATCTGTCGTTCATCTGTGATGCTGAGTATGGGCAAGAGGCAGGGTTTAGCTGCAACAGGGGCAAAATGAAGGCGCTGATCTTCCAAATGTCAATTCCACCCCATCACATGGAAAATTCCATAAGTCTCCGAATTTCTAGTATTGCAGAAACTGTGGCACTGAAAATAGTCCATACTTGGAGCTTTCATATTTATTGTGTTTGAATTTCCTTGGCAACTTTGCCTACCTATACTATATTTCTAAAGGCCCAACTGAAGTTACTGAATTGCTAGAAATTTGGGGAATTCTTGGTTTCTGTGTTTTTAAGCATCATTTTTGAGAGGAGAAAGGGGAGTGGTAGCAGCAGATTAAACACTTCTGCCTTTTGAATAACTTTGCCACTTAAGGAGGCTGGATGATTACTCAGCAGCTACAAGGACCAGAAACAACAGTTATAGAAAAGATGCAGGATGGAAAGCAGGAGATGTGATTTTGAGTGTAATCCACAGGAGATTTCATTTGCACATCACAACCCATATTAACATCTTTGTATCAAGTATTAGTTGAAGATCTATATGACACAAGAAATATTCATGGAATATTTGGGGGCAGGAAAATGTGGCTCGGGTAAAAAAGTGAAATATGTTTGTAAGATTAGGATAATCTCATGAACAGTTGTTCGCAAAAATACCAGTGAGTGAAATGTCTACACTGCCAACATAAAACACCATTTGAAAATTCTCCAACTGTGCTGTCGTTAGTTTCCTTGAGCTGTTAACCCAAGAATGAGGTGTGCATTCAAGCTCCCCCAACACTAGGCTGGGATTGAGCGTCACCTGTGATCAGGCAAAGATGGACTACCAAACTCCTGTATTGTTGAACCTCCTCAAGTATTATCAATCAGAGATGATCAAGCACTAAGGAATATTAAGATAGTTGCTGTCATTGAATAATAAGTCTGTCTGCAATCTAGCCAGTACACACTTACTTGGGAGAAAGCTAAGCTGGGGGGCACTTCTAAGTCCAAATTGTGCTTTTAAGGAGTCTTCATATTTAAAGATGTTTCAATGCTGATGGTTGGGAAAAATACCTGTAAGTAGTCCAAATTAATAACAGCCTATCTATCAATGTTATGTCCCTCATCTTAAAAATGATTCTAGAGATCCTGCCTTGAGCACTGTTTCTAAAGGAGGGGCAGAAACAGTGTATGTGTGTTTGGTATAAAACACAATACATATAGAGGACCTTCTAGGTAGTTGCTCCTGTGTTGTGGAATTCCCATCTATGGGAGGCTAACCTGTTACCCTCTCTGTTCTCTTTTCCCCAGCAGACAAAGACCTTTTTGTTCACAGAAGCACCTAATGATTAACTTGTTGCCTGGAGTCATTTTTCATGGTGTATATGTGCTGTATTTTTAACGTTATTGTTATGTTTTAAATGATTTTATGCATTTTAAAAAATTAATGGGATTTTAATATGATAATGTGTTTAACTGTATTTTAACAACTGTGTGTTAACTGTTTTTGCTACCAGATTTTAGAAAGCTTTCTCTTGTTTTAGTGTTTTTGTAAGCTGCCTTGAGTCCCATGCTAGGAAAAAGGCAGGAACTGTTGCTCTACGACAGCAGTAACCTTCGCTCAGAAAAGTGGAGTGCTTGAGGCAAGAGGACATTCCCCAAAGAGGAATAAACCAGTTCCTATGGAAAAAGTCAGCCCTGGTCAGTAAGCAAGGCCCAATCTGTTTAGGATATTAAGATCACCACAAATAGAAGCTTGAATTAAAGGCAAATTATACATTACAGAAGATCCTTTCAAAACAGGAAGATATGCTTGTTGCTAATTAACCTTAAAATAAAGATTGTTCATTTCCACATTAGCCTGCCAATACACTAAAATCCACATGAAATAATTTTATCCAGTATCCTCTCTCATTCCAGACAGAGCCCATCTTGTTGTTTCTTGGTTCCTAAGATCCATAGGCAATTCAGAATTCAGCAAACACAGCGGCCATTTCTGCACTACACTTATATAGAGTGATTATTCCACTTTCAACATCCTGTGGAATCCTGAAGTTTAGGGAGGCTGGCCGGCCCCTCCCTAAACTGCAAACCCCAGGATTCCATAGGATGTTGAAAGTGGAATAATCACACTATAAGAGTGTAGTGCTGAAATGGCCAGAGATTATCCAGAAAGTAGAGCAAACAACCAACTGAGCTGTGGAAACTATGAGACAGATGCCCATATATGTCACATGACAAGCCTGGCATTTGACAGTCTTGGGGAGATTCTTATTTCCAAATATACCTTAAATTTGTTATAGCACTTTTGTAACTATTTAAAGAACATCAATCATAATGACAAAGACATTCCCTGGGAACTCTTCCCAAAAATTTTTAAAGTCTCTCTTTCTCTCTCTCTCAATCTCTCACACACACAGAGTTTCACCTTCCTTATCCAAGATGACCTAGGTATTTAATAAAATATCTTGATACTTACTAATAGTATACTAATACTAATACTAATTCAGTAAAATAATATATCTTCTTTAATTAATATGTCTTAAAGCACATTCATTGAGTCAGACATGCTTAATGTGAAAGCATTAGCTGCACTCAGATGGATATTTGCCTGAACCTGATACAGTTTTAAGTTTAATATCAAAATGCAAGTATATGAGAGTACCCAATTGGACAAATTAAATTTGCTGGCACCATTTTGTTCACACAGACTGACCTGGACCCAGATTGGACATTTCATGAACAGAAAGCTCCTTCCTTCATAGAAGGTGTTACCCTGCTTGCTGGGGGTCCATTAGGGAATTCCCAGCGCCTGTCAAAATTATCACCTGTGGGGAAAATTAGCTATGAACACTGCTGTAGCAATGCAAAGAGGGCAGGGTAATTAAGGATCTTGAGCCCAGTTTTATGGAGTTGGATCACAGACAATCAGGCTAGCTGTTCCAATTTAAGTATTTTATTGAAAAAGATGGCAAAATCCATACAGTCACTCTTGTTGCACTCACTCACACAACCATACAAGATGCTATAGAAATTAGAAAGAAGTGAAAATTAAGAGAGAGAGAGAGACATATGGGTTTTGGGTAATATTGTACCAATCCAGAAGTCTTCAGCTGGGAAAAGGCAAGCAGAGAGCCCAACTCAGCCTTGGGGAGGGGCTGAGGGGAGCTTTCCACTGGCAGAAGGACTGCTTGCAAGTCTGGGAGAACTCTGAAATGGAGGAGAAAAGGGGGTTCTAGTTGTAGGGCTGAACATGTCCTGGAAACCAGATGGCTGCATTTTTATGAAGATGGATTTCAGCTTTGTAGTTCAAAGAAAATACAGCCAGGCATCCTTGTAGTTTCCTGCAAGATGACATCTGGGGATGCATGCCTCCAAGGTGTAACATGCCTGGCTGTTTGAAATGTTAATTTAATTCCAGAGACCTCTTGTCTCCTGCTGGCGCTATTATTGCTGAAAATCCATTCAAATGGTCTGTGTGAACCATTTCCGAGATTCACCTAGGATGCATAACAAAAAACAGGGTTACCCTTTGATCTATATCCATAGCTCTGCTTGCCTACATGTCCTTCCAGTAGATCTCTATGGCTCACTATGTTTGATATAAAATAATGATGCTCCTCAGGACATAGGACATAGGTGTGGTAGCAAAGGTACTGGGATCTGGCAGAGGATCCCTGACAGAAAAAGAGTAGACAAACCATGTTCATCTCTTTCTCCTTTAACTTGGAGCCCTCTTGTGTCATCTCTCGTTACTCCAGAAAATCATCCAGCCCTCTAGGACAGCTTTTTAGCAAGAATGGATGCTACAAAGGGAAGAATGAAGCATGAAGATTGTTTCTTCATATGGTTTCTGTGGCATGAACGGAATTCCCTTAAATCAGGAGTGGGAATATTAGGCTTGAACCTTCTTGATTGACTAGGATGCCCAAATGGTCACATCTCCTTACTTAATGGCACCATCATTTGGTGGTTTTTCTTCTTCTGTAGTGCCTTTTCCCCATTTGAAAAGTTTTCCTAAGGCAGTAGAAGCTTTGAGCTAAAATACACAGCTATATTTGTTTGAACCCTTTTGCCTTTGCCCCATCAACCACTATAATGCTCCTCCTGTCGTGAGCCAGGCTGAGCATGATGTCGTGAGCCAGGTTGAGCATGCTGCCGACTCAGACAGGGACTCAGAGTTAGACTGGGACCCCCAGCCAGGGGTGGATCCCTGGGAGGGAGAGGGGGCTCCTGTAGAGGCAAGGGAGGGACCTGCCAGTGACCCCACAGCTGCCCCCGAGCCAGTATCTGCAGCAGATGAGACCAGTGCTTTGGGCTCGACAGAAGCTGCCGTTCCTGACTGCAGCCTGGAGTTTGCTGCAGACCCTCCCCCTCACGTTCCTCCAGAGGCGGCTGGAGAAGGAGGCGGTTCATAGATCAAGGCGGCTGTGAGAGAAGCGCTTGAAGTCTGAGGGCCTCCAACTGTGAGCTGGGCCAATGGACGTTTGATCAGCCCCAGCTGGGCTAAAGACTATGTATTTAAGACAGATGCTGGGGGAGGTTGGGCATGGGGCAACAACCGTCTTCCATCCAGGGAATCTGCATCCTGTGCTTTCTGTTCCAGGCCAATCCTTGTCATTTAGTTTGCTGCTTCTGTTTGTTTTGGGTGATGTAACCTCTTGATTACTTTACTACTTTATTACTAAAAGCCATAAAACTCAGCTCCTGCCTCTGTTTTCTGCTTAAGCCGCCACCTGACATTGACACCTCCTCCGCCACTCTCAAAAACCACAATTTCTCATGAAACTGAATTTGGTTCTCAGGCTGAAATGAGTTCCTACCAGTGGTGAGCTAAACTAGATAATAGATCCAACCACATGACTCCAGCCATCCCAGTCATATGAATGGTGGGGATGGTTGTACACATTTAAAAATGCTCTGCAAATTACAAGAGCTGAATAAAGCACCATTAGCTGTACTACTAACAGTAGCAGAAGATGTTCTTTGTCATATTTTTCATTTAAGTCAACTCAAAATGACAAGAACCGCATCAAAGCTGCCTGCCAATATAGTTTGCTATTGGCAAGAGCAGTAGGAGTTCCAGCCAAGCTATTAACCAACAGTGTTGTGTGTGCCTCCATAAGGTTTTTTGGGGGCAGGGAGGGAATGCATTTAAATTGCTTTCTTTTACTTGACTTCAAAATCAGACAGCAAGATAGAGAACATACTTTTAGACCTGTATGTCTTGCTTCTAAATTGCATATCTCAATGGCAGCCTAGTGCGGTTTTCTTTCAAATGAGCTCTTCAAAAGAAGTCATGAAAGATCTGCTTCTAACCTGCATAGAGTTAGCAGTTATTCTGCTGTTTGGTCACATATTCAATGGTGTATTAAAACCTGTGTTTAGGCCTCTGTCTGACTTTGCTTATGCTACTAAAAAGTCTCCCTGCCATATTTTGAACATAAACCGTATGAGCACATAAGATATGAATAATGAATATAATATTACTGTTAAAGATTAATTGTTAAAGTGATACACAATACACATTCAACAGATATCGTACTCATACATAATATTTCACCAGATAGTGCTGATGGAAACTTGAAAAGATAAACGTTCCTAGTAAGTAAAATAGACACCACAACCACTCTGCTGGTTCATGACAGATCATGACTCCCCAGCTCTACCACAATTAGTTCCCATATTCCAGAAATCTCCTTTTTAGTTGTTGTTCTATCTCAAGGAGACTGAGATCCTACAGCAACCAGCAATCAAAGGCCCACTACCAGTGCTTACCAGTGGGGGAGGGAGCGAGGGAGGGAGGATGGAGGTATTTCAAATGGCAAGAGGCCATGGGTTTCATTCTGGAGAGGACAATGAAATGAAGGTGCCTTCACAAATGGAGTTCACCCTCCTTTTCTTCCCCTCAAAGCTCAGACCGGTTGTATCTTCATTGTCTGAATTGCCTCCAATCTTCTCTAGGGCTTAAAAGCAGTCAAGGGGACCGTTAAGATGGGGTGCAAAGGGCTACAGAATAATCCACTGCACCTCATCCCAAAAGAGGCATACACACATGGAAGCCACATTTATGCACACATATTATATACAGAAGATGCCCTCAAGATATGCCAAAGTCTTTCCTTGATTGTTTCATCTATTTAGTTATATAAAATAATGTACAGTTAATGGCCACATAAAAAGGAGGAAGGAAGAGGAAAAGGGAGGAAGACATGTGGCTGTACCTTTAAGATTGGGTTTTTTTTAATTTTTGCATGAGTTTTGAAGATAACAAATGCATTTCTTCAGATGCAGTACCAAGTGTTACTCCCACAATTGTATAAATATGCTTTATGCCTGAGGTCTTAATACCACTTGGTACTGCAACCAAAGAAGTGAGTTTATATCTATGAAAGCTCGTTCAAAAATAAAAAAAACAGTTAATCTTAAAGGTGCTGCCACATTTTTTCCCTCTCCCCTTCCTTCCTCCTTTTTATGCTGCAAAAGACTAACACGGCTACTTCTTTGAAAACTAGTTAATGGCCAAGATTCTGTAGGTGACATTTTCCATCATTTCCATCATTAGTTTCAGTTATACGTACTTTGAATGGCATTGTGCAAGAGATATCTTGTTATCTTGCTGCACGATACTGTCAGCCTCAGTGCACAAGAGGAGACAGAGGTGTTTCGGGCATGAGATCTATTTTCTCACTCACTGCTTGGGCACAGGGCTTTCTCCGGACAGGTTCCCCCCACTAAGTGCCACTCTCTAATTGTGATTTGTCAGCATCTTCTGTAAGGATATAAGTCTTTACTTATTTCATTTTTACCTACAAGGACAAAGAATTACAAAAATTTTCTCCCTAGTAAGTAACCATTACAAAAGCCTCTGGAATTTGTCAGTGAGTTCATGCATTTCAGGACTTTGATGACAATTTGTGCACAGAAAGCAATTTTTTTTCAAACAACAAATAAAAGTTGGTTTTCTCACCTAAATGAAATTACCTCAAGAAGTTCTGATATATTTAAAAAATGTCACAGCAGTTGACTATTTTTTTCAAAGTGTTACCTTGATGGATTAAGACACTATTTCTTGTTGAAGACAAGAATGTTTGTGAGTACCCTTTAAAGCCCTAATCCACCCTTCAAATTGTAATAATCCCAATGAGGTTTACCATTTCTCAGGGCAGCATCTGAAATCTTAGGGTGTACTATGCTTCTTTGGGTCTCTACAAAGAGAGGTTAATCTCAAGACAAGTAGCACAGGAGAAAGAGAAGTTTTCATTGTTTGATTGTGACAAGGCTTTAAAAGCCTGCTCATCCATTCATATACTATCCAACTGCATAGAATTGTGCTTGTAGAATATTGGCACACCAAAAAGCCAAAAACAAGGAGAGGGAACAAGGGAGCAAGCTAGTCCTATTCATGCACTGAATACATGACAAAGACACTAGCCTGGTTTTTAAGTTGTTTAAAGGGGTTTTTGGAAATGGACTCTCTCTTTTTTAGTAAGTGTTCTTTCATTGATTCAATGCACAAAAGAAGGATTTTATGTCACTTTTCTGCCAAAAAATGACACTCAAGGAACTTAACCACAATGACATTCAAATAAAATTTGATACCTCTAGCACAGTGGTTCTCAACCTGTGGGTCCCCAGATGTTTCTAGACTTCAGCTCCCAGAAGCCCTGAGCATTGACCATAGTGGCTGGGGCTTCTGGGAGCTGAAGTCCACAAACATCTGGGGACCCACAGGTTGAGAACCACCGTTCTAGCAAATAAAAGTCTGGAGATGCCTATATTCAAGATATAAGTTATTAATCATGCAACCAATCTCTGTCTTCCTCTAAAACAAACAGCAAAAGATATTTTGAACTCTGTCCTACATCACAAGGTTGAAAGTGCAGACTCCCTCATTTGCCCATTACAAGCATTAATGTGCATAAATTGTTTTTTTGTACTGAAAGATTCATTCTACATGGGAAGTCATCTTTTTGTGTACTGGATAACTCAAAAATCAAAAATGTAGCTGATCTATAATTCATACAATGGGTTATTTTGGAACTTTCTACTTTTTGTGGACAGTCAATAAGAAGACTGTACAAAGAAGTCAAAAGCAGTTTTTGGAATGAATAGAAAGACTGTCAGTATTGAAACTACTTTTTTCCTTTTTCTTTTACTGCAATTGCTCAACAGAGCTGTGTATCTAGTCAGAAGGCATTTGTAACTTAAGGCAGATGTAGATATTTACCATTGACTGGACTGTAGAAATAAGAAAATGTGAACGAGTACTGTGTATTTCCTGGATGTTTGCAACTGCATAGGGGAAAAATGAGGGAGCATAGCAACCTTAAATATGGATTTCAGCAAATGAGGTAAAGATCCTCCACCTCCATACAAACTTGGAGACAAAAAAATTGTCCACATTGGCAAACCTTCACGACTTATCAGCTGTACTCAAAAAACATCAGTGGATGTGCATTATTTGTTATCTAGGTATATTGTCAAATATATATAGCTTTGCTCATCAGGCTGTATCATCAGTGCCAGCATCCTCCATGCCAATACATTATGCTGACGTATTTATTGTGCCAGCCCATCTATTTTACCTTATGTCACCCTTTCTCAGAAGTGGATCTGTTCATTCTGTGCTGTGGAACATTGTGCCAATATTATCTTTTGTCATTTGTCAGAGAATCATATTTCCTCTATCTGAAAAGCTGAAAGCCCTAGTCCAGAGATATATGCTTGCAGCACATATTGCCACCCTCTGGTAGGCAACTGACAGAGGTCAGCTTCCCAGTATTGAGGTGTTGATCACCTCTTTCAAAGGGAAGTAACACCCCTATATTCAAGGTGACTTGAGTACTGACAAGATTGAAGAGCACTGACAATCTCTTCTCACAGTTACATGGGAATTTTTCATGTATTTTGGAAATCACACACAAATGCATATGTGCGTGCACACACACATACATACACTTAAGTAACAGTTGCAGATCCCTAGTGCTAAGAACTGCATGTATAACAGCAGTCTTTTGAGCAAGTAAATCCTAGATTTGAGGAAGTGAGAATTCAACTCCCACAATTTCACAACTAGCAGCGCCAGGCCATCTTGCCTGGGTACTTTGCAGAATTGTGATCCAGAAACTGTTCCAAGGTCTGACCCTGCTCAAACAAGAGACACTAACTTCTGTACTTGCATCATAACCCATAAGAATTTGTGTTCTCACACAAATTGCAATTACTGTTTTTCTGCATTGTATTTTAATGCATTTTATGATTCTATATTTTACTTGTTCATACTGATGTTCAACTTATAAAAAAGCAGGGGGGACTTCAGATACAAATTGTGTAAATGAAAAAATTGAAAAGTACAGTTTTTTAACTTAAAACTACCTCAGTGTAATGCCTTGATTTGTCTCAATTCCTATATGACTTTTCTACTAAGAGCTCTTAAATTTCCAATTTTGTACAACCAATGCAATGTAAAGATAGACTGATAACTTGATTAAGATGTTATACTGTAATAGTCAGTATAAAGATCTCTCCATTCAGTTAACTTAATGAAGTTATAAATTGTCCTGCATAGTATTTACAGAGGAATCACCTCTAACACACTGTCTTATTTCATTAGTCAGTATTTCCAAGGTTATATTTATTAAGCAAATGTATTTGTGTATTCTTAAGGGCAATCACAACAACTGAAAGATGATAGGATCCATTATAGTTATTCCTTAAACCATTTTAACCATCAAGATGTGTAACTGTATATTTGAGTATACCTAGGCTTTCTCAAAATCTCTGGCATTTTCACAATGTTTCCCAAACACCACCACAACTCCAAGACAGTTACAGGAAGTAAGTGCAATGACCTTTGGTTTAGAATGATTAAGAACCTCTAATACAAGGATGTTTTGAAGATCCATTCAGGTTATTTCTTGGTGATGTTGGCTTTTAATTAATTAATTAATTAATTAATTATCTCTCACCTTTTCCCCAACATGGAACCCCAACAAGGGATGCAAGGAGGTTCACATCTTTACTATGTATATTATCATGTAAGTAGAGAAAATACAGTGCAGAGCTAGCAAGCAGACACAGGGCTGAACCAAAATTGGTCGTACTTATTACTGACCCACTTGAATCACTAGGACTTGAGTTAATCACAATTAGCCTTAAGACTTGTTACTTTCAAATGGTTTATTTTAAGGATGATAAAATCTGGATCTAAGCCATTACTTTGTTACAGTTACTGATATGGAATGGTTCTAAAGATAACCTTGGCTCAGCCTTTTTCTTTGGAAGCCTCCTTTCCCACATTTAATGATCTATCTGCTACTTTTGAATTCTGGGATATGACAATTCAAGAAGAACTTTGACAAGTGACAATGATGTTAAAAGGTTTGGAAACCAAGCCCTGTGAGGAATGGCTTGGGGAAGAGAAGATTGAGAAGTAGTAAGATAACCAACTTTAAAAATTTGAAGGGATATGAAGGATGAAGATAGAGTAAGCTCTACTGGACATGAGCCAACAGATTCATATTACAAGAAAAAGATCCCACCTAAATATTATGAAGAAAAAGCCACAGACTGTCTCCAGAGGGACCTCTACTTCTTTGGAGGTCTATAAACAGAGCTTGCATAATCATCTTTTGGGAGTATTTTAGGTCCAGGTTCCTGCAAAACGGGGTCTGGATGACATGGCCCTTGCAGTCCCTTCCAGCTGTATGAATCTATGATTCTATCAGTGTGCACAAGAGAATATTTACCTTATATCAGAGCTTGAAAACAATGTGTTACAAATAATATAATCCACTGAAACTAGGCTTTTGTGTGACATGAGATGATAAAACATATCCAGGGTGGCCATGTTGGCCATGCGGCAAAATACACTATAATCTAAGATACACAAAACTAATGAAGACTAACGATCTGTCATTTCAAAACTAACACAATGTATAAGAGTGAAATTACTTTTTTTACGAGTAACTTTAGTACTTTCAAACATTACTTTTAAGGACATTTTTAGACAGTAGTTTTATGCCTTTCTTTTCTCAGTCCTAATCAATCCATTATTCTCAAAAAAGTAATGAAAAAAAGTAAGAAGTGCACCTAGTAATTAACAAGTTATTCTTTCAGCTTTGCAAGGAATAATAGCAATGCACTGCTTCTCAGACACTATAGCAAGTAATAAGAATGAATTCCTTTTAAATAGTAACTTCCAAACTCTGATGCACATAGTCAAGCCATTGGTACATTTAGCCCACTATTGTTGACAGTTGTACAGATACTGCCATTATACAATTTAGCCTCTGGGTGGCACTGGACTTGGTGGTATGGGGGGGTCAGAGGTGTCCTGGTGCTGTCTGCTTGTGCTTAAAAGACACAATAAAGTTCCTGTCTAGCTTCTTGACTGATTTGTCCTTTAAGCCTTCCACAACAACTTTGACTGGTAGCAGCAGTCCAGAGTCTTCAGTAAAGGGCCCTTTTCACACAGGGTAATTAAAACGGTGTAGAGTGACCTCTAACGGAGGTCATCTACACCGTGGAGTGCACTGGGGCGTTTATAATTTTGAGGTTCTACACCTCAAACCGCCCTGAAGCGACCGGAAGTGGTGGTGCCGTGTGTTTTTTAAAAACCACTTTTCAAGTGGTTTTTATAAAACACGAGCATGCAGCCCCGTTCCACCCCATTGCAGCGCCCTGGTGTAGATTTGCAGGCGCGCGCAAGTGCGTGCCTGCAGATCTGCCGGGGGGCGGGCTTCCGGCTGGCGAGCTTCTCCGGTTGGTGGAGAACCTCTGCCAGCCGTAAACCGCCATTTTGGACGCCGCAGAATGCCACAGGAGTGTGGAGCAGCGAATTCGCGCTGCTCCTCATGGCAACGGACTTACCCGGCTTCTGGTAAGCTCCATTTCTGCGCGTTTTACCCCGTTTCTCCCTCCACATGTGGAAAGGGCCAAGGTCTTCCAAGCTTCACTGCTCAAGATATTTCTAAATGCATAAGTCAGAAACATACTGGCAAAATGTTTATGCCCATTGAGCTTGCAGGCAAAAATTAAATAGAAACATTAATCAATTACTAATAAAACATCATGGAGCAACTCTGTGCATATAAAACTCACAGACTTGGACAAATACAGAGACTAGTTTCTTTCTAGAATATTTTTGTGATTTTAAAAGGGAGGGACTTTTCTGCAATTGGCAGTTTTTCTTCACTTGTAAACATAGTCTATACATTCAAACATAAGTTGCTTGTTCCTGAAAAACTGTTTTTTGAACAATCTCATTTTCCATGCTCTTTGGAAACTGACAACAAAAAAATCACTGTTGGGTTTTTAAGAGCCTTATTTTTGAAAGTAATAGCTTTGGTAAGGCTTAGCATTGCTTACAAGTCATGCAGCACAGAAAGAATGGGAAAGTTTGCCTTTTAAAAATAAAAATCCTTCAACAAAATAATCATTGCCATATGCTTCTCTACTTTAGGTGATAATCATTCAGTTTATTTCATCATGATGTGTAGTTGAAAAATAAAATCGAATACAATGAGTGGATTTGGTTGACTGCAATTTTCTTCCTCCAATTTGTGTTCATCTTTTGCCTCTTCCATTCAATTGCATTCACTATTTTGGTTAATAGCACAACTCAGACAGCATGCAAGCATCGATAAAATGTGCATTAAATGCTGTAAGGAGCAAAATATTCTACAACTGTGTAGCTTTTGCAGGGATCCAACAGTATCTGATTTCAATGGCTCTGATATAAAGAGGGGTGCTACATTTGTTGGTTTATTCATATTTTACCTTTCTACCAAAGACATGCCAAATGACTGGTTAAATTAAAATTAATGTAACAAAATATAACACACTACAATAAAACAGTATAATTTTCAAAGTAAAAGAACTAAAATGTGATGGGTAAAACATCAGTAAAAACAACCAGTTGCAACTTTTTTCCAGTTAGCTTAATGGCCAGAGTCCTGAAAGCTTTTTTAAATAATGTTGTTGACTGCAGAAATGATCAGAAATGAAGACAGTCTCACTCGGTTCTCTTTCAGAGCTTGGGAGGAGATACCCAAGAAGTACTTGCTTGTGTTCCCATCAAATGTGAGTGAGATGTTGGTGGTCAGACATAGAAACACAGAAACTGAGGTCTTTTAGATAATCATGTGCTCTAGTCTTGTACCTTTATAGGCCAGAACTGGTACTTCAAATTTTGTCCGTACTGTAAGTGGAAGATCAATAGCCAATGGGGCTACAATGTTTTAATATGGTGCCACTATGGATCAAAATATAACTGGCTTTGATCAATAGTGTGGCTACAGAATTCTGAACTGATTGAAACTTCTAAGCATTCTTTAAAAGCAGACCTATTGAAAAATAGCCACCATATTAACGTCTGAAACAATTAAATAGGGATTTTTTTCATGCTATCAGAAATTTTCATGATTCTATAATGGCTATCACTGTCAACATAAACATAAAGTTGTATTCATTGCTCTTGTGACTATCACAGGCTAGTCGGCCATATGTGTTCTGAGTATAACATGTCTTTAATGTGTTCAGGACTTTCAGATACAGGCCATGAATCTGGACCTATTATATATGGACAATGAGATAATGCAGTACAGTAAGAGGTCTATAACAGAGTGTATAACCTCTCTTCACCTGTCTGAATTTATTAAAAGGAAAATGAACAAGAAATGATAGCTAAATCCGTATTAGACTCATTAAAATTTGACATTTCTGTTCCATTCCTGCCACATCTCCTACCTCTGGAAAAAAAATAATCAGTTTTATATATTTCTAGAGTGGAGAAACAAAACTGATATGACTAAAAGGTACTCAGAGTTCCATTTCTTCACCTTTCTTTTTTTTTTTCCTAGTGAGTACCTATGACAAGCCATGAAAGAACATGCAGTGTCATAGTGTATAAATAGATATGTCTGAGGAAGTAACAGAATCTGTCTCTCTGACTGCAGAGTTAATAAGAACCTGAAGCTACTTCTTATGTTTCCTAAGGGCATCCTCCGAAATTGTTGCTGGTGTTTCACACGTGAGGCCCACCAAACGTCACTCTGTGCATCATTGCCAAAGCTGGCAGAGAAAAGATGTAACCTCTGTTCCAAATAAAGAAGCAGAGTTATGTGCCAGAGAGTGTACGTGTTCTGGTCTCAAGTCAGAAGCAGTAGTACAAAGCAGGTTGCTGCCAAAGTACCAGTACTGGCAAGTATTTAGATGCCTTTATTTATTCCTCCCAGAAGTGCCAGTTTTGTAAAATTTTGTTTCTGTCATATCATTGCTTTCCCTCTAGAAGAGATGAAGATGTTAATGAAAACATGCTAACCATGGTTACAAAAATCCACAAAACAATGAGAATTGTCATTTTGTGGTGAGAGGAAATGACAATTCAGTGCACGGTTGGGACCATGTGACTCTCTAGACCAGTGGTTCTCAACCTGTGGGTCCCCAGATGTTTGTGGACTTCAGCTCCCAGAAGCCCCAGCCACTATGGTCAATGCTCAGGGCTTCTGGGAGCTGAAGTCCAAAAACATCTGGGGACCCACAGGTTGAGAACCACTGCTCTAGACATTGTTGATCTGCAGCTCCCACAAAGTCTACTCAGTGCTGAAGGATCATGGGATGTTTTGACTGAAGGGCTTCATTTTTCTCTTCTTTATTTTAGTGTCCCTTTCAAAGCCCCAGATTTCAGCAAGCTCAAGAAGCTGTTGCTTCTTCTTCAATACCAAAGGTAGATTGTTCAACACATGGAATTTGAATATATGGTGAATCCTTCTAAGACCCAAACTGCAATCTCATAAACAGGATTCATAAAATCAGTTTCCTTCTGCTTTAGCAGATGATTTCAAGGACTGCTGTCACCTCAGGGTGTTGCAGAACAAGATATACAGTGCCTTCTTGAACTATCCTCCTTGCCCTGGGTGCACAACAGCACATGAAGGGGGGCTTCCAAGAACTCGCCATCACCCTGGCCACTAATCAGCCACAAAGGTCCCCCAGGGCACATTCTGGCTGTCCGTGAGCACCCAGGGAGGATTCCCAGAGCAGCCTTGTGACAGAGGCTGAAGATTTCTTCCTTTCCTGGGTGCTGAAATTCAGCCCAAACATACCCAAGTGCACCCTGGTTAGTGACCAAGGGGACAGAATTTCAGGTAGGACACCCTCCTCCAGCTACTGTTACGCACTCAGGAAGGAATGAAGAGTGTCCCTCATGATAATGTAAGTGTGCTTATGTCTACCAGTCTTCTTCATGGATCTTGGCCTCTGTAATTTTATGTTCAGAATTATCCATTCATTTGACTAATGAAGATTCAAGCTCAAAATCAGTTCATATTTCTTAACTGGTCTTTAAAAAAGGAAGTACAATATTACAGAAATTGCCTCACTGCTGGTTGGTATGTTATTGGTTCAGCCTAGTTGTTGCTGCAGAGCTTCTTCTTGATGCTGCTATTTGTTGTTCCTGAACAGTAAGATAGGAGTTAGATTATAAATGCACTATCTTCTGCAGCTCTGACAGAATGGAGATCTGGTAAGGTGCGGAAACATAAGACCTGTGCTACCCATGTGGCATAACTGTTTGTTGTAATGAACGTGATACTGGACAGTTACAATTTAACTAGGGACAAACTTCAGTCCAGTTCTTAGGCTAGTAAAGAAAATCTTTCAACTAGTTAAAAACATTTTTCAGTATTCAACCAGACAGATGTCTCCTTCAGCTATTGCATTTTCTTGCTTCTTTCTCTTTTTTTCCTGGATTAACTCGTTACTAGTTAGCAATTAGTTAACAGTTAGCAACTGTGCATGTGATGATATTATGATGCAATGCAGGAATTAGATTAGATATCATCATGGGCAAAACAATTCACACTGCAGGAATTATTTCCTGCATTAATCACATGGGTAATCACTGCCCATCATATATTGAACAAGACAACAGTTGGAGCAGTTGGCAAAAAATAATCAGAATGGAAGAACAAGAGCAGATTCAAACTGCTGAAAATCTTTCTGTAAAACTATGGGCACTTATCTAAGGACGTCAGTCTCAATTTTAAGTGTTAGATTTTGTGTATGTGTGTGAAAAATTAAATGGCTGCAGGCCAATGCCTAACTAGAAGTTCGTAGTAGTAAGGAAAATGCTTCAAAAACAGCTGGAGATCACATCTCATAGCCTTCTAAACCTTTCCTAACAGCAGAAGGCAAGACCCACCCCCAGAGTGCAGGGTGCATTTCTCAGAGGGGAACAGGAAGTGTGTTAAACAATGGCCTTGAGGAGGAAAGATCCTTCCTTCTGAAGCTTTTGAAACTTCAGTACTGGGGAGTAAGAGGAATCCTACTCCTCACTTCTGAAAAATTCTCCAGGTTTGGAAATGGGAAGTAAGAAGGGTCCTATTCCCCACCTTCAAAGTTGGAGATGGCAAAATAGGAAATGTGGAGGGCGGGCTCTGCTAAAATTGTTAAGACTGTTTGATTCTGTCCAGAAATTCTGGAATATAGGTTGGGGTATAAAGTTGGCTCCAAGACTTGAGACTTGACTTAAGACTTGACTTGAAACTATCTTCAAAGACTTGAGACTTGACTTGAGGCTTGAAAGTAGAGACTTGAGACTTGACTTGAAACTTGCAGTAAAAGACTTAAATAAATCACCGGTAGTTAGGTAGGGTCAGCCCTGGTTAGTGCTTGGATGGGAGACTAACGAATACTAGGTGCTGTAGGCTATATTTCAGAAGAAGAATTGGCAAAACCACCTCTGAGTATTCCTTGCCTAAGAAAACCCTAATAAATTCATGAGGTCACCATAAGCTTACAGATGACTTAAAGGCATATACACATAAGTCTCCCGTCCCATCTTCTGCGCAGTGACCTGAAATTGTAATAACATGTTGGCATTTCTGCCATTTCAACAAGAAACCTGAAATCTAGCTGTAAACTGCTCACAGCCCTTCATACGCACATAGTTGTCAACTAAGATGCTTCTGTTAAAATGACTCATCACTGTCTGGTTTAAGTGCTGAGAACATTTCACAAATGGCCTGACCAACTGCATGCAGAAACCAGGAATATAACTATGTGGATTCAGACACAATGCCAAATTAGAAGTGCCACATATGACAGATTAGAGTAGCATATGCCAAATTAGAAGTGACTGGGAAGGACATTGTGTTTTTATGAATCCATAGGGAGGGCTAAATGTGTTAGCAGTCCAACCCAAGTTAATATTTATGCTAGAGATTAGTAGGAGCTCACTCTCGTAGGCTTTACCAGCCCTTCGTTCCATTCTGTACAGCTGACATTGCAGGAGGCATATTGGCAAAACCTACAAACATTGCTTTTCAATTTCATACATTAGCATTATATGATAAAAAATTAATTTGTTGTAGTTATTCTCTTCTGCTGTTCAGAATTACATAACTTCATCAGCAACACATTAACACATTGTTTTTGAACTGACCTATCTTCTTAAATTAAAATACCAAAAATTGCCCCAAACCTGCAAATCCAAAATAATATGCTAAAGTAATAGCAATGTTACTTATTACTTAAATTATTAACATTGCCATTATGCTAAAAGTAGTGGTGTTGGCACTCACTGCAAAAAACTGTAATGAGTAATATTCATTATTTATAATATGTTATTTCCCAGCTTTGCAGGTGGTACATAGAATTTGTTTCTTGAACACTCCTGGAAGTAATCACAGTATTCTGGAGTTCCATTTACTAGTCAATAGAACAATATTAATTTTAAAAAACTGAATTCCTTTAAGCATATGAATTAGGAGGACTAAACTAGAAATATAGTTAATTGTGTGCACAGAATTAATATGCACTTTAAAAAAAATAGTGACATGGAGGGAGCTGGCAGGATGAAGGCAATGGGAAGACTGAGGAAAAGTTCAACCACTTCTGCATTACAGTCCTGACAAAAATCCCTCCCCCCCCAAAAAAAACCTTGATACTTGCATTTGGAGAAAGCTTAATGTAGCAATGGTGGAAAGAGTTAAAGTATCCCATGCTCATGATCCTGCCCCTCCCACAATCCCATGGCGATCCTGTGACTATTTATGTTTTTGAAATGTGTGCATGTTAATTGCAAAAGCCTGCACTCTAATGGAACGAGCTAATGCTTTGGCTTAGGGAATGTTACACATACCGTATTTTCCAGCGTATAAGACGACTTTTTAACCCAAGAAAATCTTCTCAAAAGTCGGGGGTCGTCTTATACACCGGGTGTCGCTGAAACTTCGCTCGCTCACTCGCTCGGCTAGTGTGCTGCAGCTGCTGCTGCCTCCCAGCGCTGCCCAGAGGACATCCTCCCAGGAAAGGAGGAGGAGGGATATTAAAAGGGGGGAGGGAGGGAGGGAGGGAGCAGCTCAAGTTTGCTCAAAAGTCCAGCGGGGCTGGCAGGAAGCGCCTGGGGCTGGCGAGGCTGCCCCTTTTTGCAAGGATGTGAGCCCGGTGCTTGGCTGCTGGCTCCTCCGGAGCGATGGCGAGGGAGGAGGAGAGGAGAGGCTCTCAGCGGCACGCCCCCCCCCGAGAATGAGAGCCGGGCAGCCTTTCTGGTTCCTCCACCGCTTCCTCGTTCGCCAGGCTCTTGTAAGATAAACATGTAGAGTTTCAGCTGGAACACGGCTGGTTTGGAAAGTCTGACCTTTCTAGCCATTTGCATTTACTTAATACCTCTCTCTGTAGCCGAAGGGTAATGATTGTTGATTAACATTGCCTAAAGCAGATGGAGAGACGTCAGGCTTTGTAAGATCTGCTTGTTTTTCCCCAGACCCTTGGGGGTCTACCACCCAGAGACAGGCATAGAGTAGTGGCTTGTGCTGCCATGTGCTCATTTTAGGAATTCCTAATGAAAGATGCGCAATAATATATATATATATATACACACATATATTTTAAATCCCACCAAGAGGCATTCCAGGGCGCCGGCTCCACTTCCCTCCCTCTGGACAACTCATTCGCAGTGACTGGGGCATCCGAGTTTCCTGGATCGCGCGAGCCTATCAGCAGCCGCGGAGGGAGGGAGGCTGGCCAAAGTTGCTCCTGTTGCTAGGCAGAGGACCGCCGGGAAGGAGGAGGAGGAGAGGACGACGGGGGGTGGAGCCAGCGCTGCGAAAAGGGCCATAGAGCAGCGCTGTGCCCAGAAAAACACGCCTCTTTCACCCACCTGGCCCGCCCTTATATCCTATTACCGTACCTCCTTCTCTGCCTCTCAGATTCACTGCAGTCCTCAAGAGGGAGATCTATCACTTTGATAGTCTTGGAGACAGAGAGGGCTGGGCAGGCAGGGAGGGCTGACCAGTCCAAGCAGGCTTTGTATACAACAACCAGCCAATTGCCAGTAAGGTACATCGGGCTGGTTGTTGTATACTGGGTACCACATACACTACAGCACCAGTATCATCACCTGTTCATACAATGTAGCACCAGTACATACAGTACAGTATACAAATGTCCAACAGTCAAAACCCCATCATGGCTCCACCAGCAAGAAGAAAGAAATATGAAGCCAGTTTCAAACTTAAAGTTGTAAGCTTTGCCATGGAACATAATAACTGCGCTGCTGCAAGACAATATGGAGTAACAGAAAAGATGGTTCGGTACTGGAAAGCAAATGAAAAAGCATTAAAGAGTATCCCAAAGGGGTAAGTGTGCATTAAGAAGGGGAACCCACATTGGCCAGAACTCGAAAAACATGTGGCAGGCATGGTGAATGAGCATCGCCAAAATGGTTATGTAGTGACACGAAATCAAATACGTTTGTTTGCACTTCAGTGGGCCAAATCTAACCCAGATCACAGCAACAAATTTAAGGCCACTGTATCCTGGTGTACTAGTTCATGGCAAGGCATAATATGGTACTGAGGCAAAAGACAAAAATTGCCCAAAAATTACCTGCAGATCTTGATAACAAACTAAATAGTTTCCATCGATACGTAATAAAACAGCGCACTAAACATGGCTATGCGTTAAGTAGATCGGAAATATGGATGAAATTCAATGAATTTTGACATGGTTGGAAATAAAACTGTCCATCAAAAAGGTGAAAAAACAATTTTAAATTAAAAACAGGACATGAGAAGTCCAGTTTTACAGTGGTACTAGGCTGCACAGCTGATGGTGCCAAACTGAGACCAATGATTATTTTTAAAAAAAAAACAATGCCAAAACTCAAGTTTCCTGTTGGTTGTTTTGTACATGTGAATGAAAAAGGCTGGATGGATGAAGAAGGGTAAAGCTATGGCTTGATAATGTATGGAGCAGGGACCAGGTGGACTTATTCAAACAGTCTACTGGTGTGGGATATGTTCAGGGCTCATTTAACTCCAGCACCAAGCAAAGGCTTGCAAGACTAAACACAGATGCGGCAGTTATTCCTGCAGGATTGACATCGTTGGTACAGCCACTGGATGTGTGCCTAAACAAGCCATTTAAAGATCGCATTCGAGAACAGTGGAATGAATGGATGGTTAGCGGTGAAAAGTCATTCACAAAAGGAGGAAACATGCGTGCTCCACAGTTGGATGTTTTGTGCAAGTTTGTCATAAAAGCCTGGAATGATATTGATGCAGAAAAAGTAATCAAGTCTTTCAAGAAGTGTGGCATATCAAATTCATTAGATGGTATGGAGGACGACTACTTGTGGCAAGATGAAGAGGAAGCCGAAGCTGAGACCACACCATCTGATACGGAATTTGATCCATACGATGACTGCCTTACAAATGTATCACAAATGTATTGATGTACTTATGACATCAGATGACGAACAGGAGGATTTTGAAGGCTTTTAAAGGGAAGCTGTCGTGCCAGCAAAACCTGTAAAATACTGTAGCTGCTAAGGGCCAGGGACTTGCCCAGCACTTGCTCCTCTCATAGTTTGTTATCTTCCTCCTATCATCATCAGTTCCAGTTTGGTTGACAGCTTAGAAAACAAACAGCATGGCAGCTCCCATGGGTTTATTGTCTTATCCTTCCTTTCAGCTTTAGAGTGAATTAGGAAAAGTTTAATCCACTTGCACTATTTTATGTTTACATGTTTGATGACAAACAGCCTTATGTTTATAAGTGACAGTTTTCCTGCTAAGTACCTGCATGTCATAAGCATTTGAATTAAAATTACCATATTGAAATCAAATCTGATTTTTTTTAATTTTTTATTTGGTGTGCTTTGGAAGAGGGGTAGTCTTATACGGTGAGTATATCCCAAACTCTATATTTTAACTGGAAAATTTGGGGGTCGTCTTATATGCCCAGTCGTCTTATACGCCGGAAAATACGGTACATTGCATTCCATCCAGGTATGGGCCACACTAGAATTTATAATAAATAACGCATTGATGCACAAATAAACCAGAATTAGCAAAAACCAACCTTTTCACCCCAGGTTTCAAGAAGTGTGAGTGTGCAGCAGCAAAATGCAAGACCCACTAAAAGCCAAAATATCCTTTTAAGCAATAGTATACTAAAGAAAAAGAAAAAGCCATTCACCCAAACAGAGAAATAAAGCCTGTTTCACCAACAAATATCCATATTGCCACTGGCAGACATGTCTGACAAAGCCAAATTAATACCCTAATATTTCACTAAACGATTAGCAGCAGTAAAACATAAGAGTCTGTATACATTAGCTTGTAATTTTGGTAAGGGCTCTTTGAAATAAGAACAGTCTATGTAATTCCCCCAGCCCCCAAAAACTGTGCTCTTATTATCTACTCATTTTCTTTGTTCATATCATCTGTCCACCTCCTTCTTCAGATCATCCCACTAATTGCTTACACCTTTTTCTGTCATAAGGATATTTCTGTGGGTTTCTCCCCCCCACATTTCAGATGGCGCTGGGCAAATTGAAGTACACTGCATTTTCATTACATTTCTTTTCTTTTCCTTAGTGTTTAAACAGGCCCAAGCAGGAATGGGTAGTGACTCCCTTGTCAGATATGTGAGTGAATCCTCTGAAAAATTTCCTACTTCTGAAGGTCTTGTTTGGCCCATAAGAATAGGACAATTACTGTCAGGCTCTCCCTCTGATCATTGCCTCTTTGTAGCACTCTGCATTTCAAATTGTGTGCAGGAACACTGGAGCATACTTTATCTGGTCTATGAGTCTAGGACAAGGGATTCCTTTTGAAGTTACCAGTGGTGCCTGATAACTTCCAAGCCAAGGAGGCAATGAATCCTTTTTGTATTCTTTACTTTACTTTAAACTTTAAATAAACTATCCAAGGTGCTGAAACCAAGTCACAAAATAGATCGAGAACTTTGGATAACTCTGAAGTCTGAAATAAAACCCAAAGTGGATTTACCACACCTTGTCATGGAAACCATTAGCCACACAGCTTCAGAACCCAGCACACCACTCAGCTTGACCTCTTGATGCCAGACTGATTCTGTTAAATGTACTTTTTGTGGCCTACTGCTATAAAGAGAAGCATTGCATCTGGTAGCATTTCTGGAGCTTCCCTGATCACTAACACTACCACATTAAAATGCTCAGTGATTGACTGATGGAATACTAGTTGGTTTTAATCACCAGCATCAGTGGGCCTCTGCTTGCCTTATTCCTCTTTCTAGTGAACTTTGGAGACCCCACTAGGAAGGGTTGCTTGGAGCAACATTGGAAGGTACCTTGGATAGGGCCCTGTAAAACCTGGTACCAGGTTTTCATTCAAATAAAGTCACTTCTTTATGTCACTCTATCCATCCTGTGCTTTCTCTCTCAGTCATAAAGACACCCATAAGATCAGACACTGAGAAAACTAATGGTGGCTCCAATCTTTAAAACTACAATATTGTGAATACGGCTTACTGTGCAAATCAACTCTGAAGGCTAGTCCTTATGGAGACAAAATTGCACCATCTCTGTAAAATATCCTATAAAATATTAGGGTGAATACAGTTTTTTTGTCCGTACTAGAACGGACTCACTGAATCAGTGGGAGTTTGATAGGTCATCATGTATATAAATTCCATCTATTCAATTTGTTTATTCTAGTTGTGACTAACAATTAGATTTAATTCATAGGTAGTTGGTCATTTTTTCATTGGTTCCTTGTTATCCTTGTATAACTGCCACTTATGGTAAAAACAGAGGTAATATATTCCAAGATAAAGCAAATATGTCCTTCCCTAGACAATGCAAAACACTTTTTGTCTATAATTCATTCACTCTCTCTCCCCTATACAAAATGACATTCAATTGCCCTTTTTTTTTCCAATTGAGAAGTACATATAAGGTTCACATTGACACTAATGGACTATGTTTGCATACATCAGAAAAGAGAATTTGATTTGCTGAGCTGTGGTGAACTGACCCATGCCATTCGGAGTAGGACTTACTAATCATTATGTGTCAAAGTCCACTACCTTTCTTTTACACAAAACCAGGAACTCAGTTTCCATTGTGCAGACAACATACATTTTTATTTCTCATATTTCATATAAGAAACAATTTTTGAGAAAAAGAAAATAGCAGTTCTGGTGAGTTTTCCAAACAGAGCATGTCCAAATAAAAATGAATGGAAGGCTACAGTGGAATGTCCTTCCTCCACAGCCACACATAAACGCTTTGTGATATAGTTTCCCTACAGCTTGCCTAAGGACAAAACTATGTTTGCATAGATTTTTTTTCTTCAGAGTTTATGTAAACTGCCTTAAAAGTTTATGTAAATAGAAATGTGAGAGGGGGAAAGCAAATCTTTTAAATAATGAATCAAATTACCTTTCAACAAAGGGTAGAAAAATAGGGAAAATATGGAACAATAGGGAACAATACTGATCTGGGTTTGATATTTAACACATCTGAGTAACATATAATACAACACAGTGGCCATGTTAGTGGAGGGATTTGAAGATTTATATTATATAGAGGAGTCAATAAGAAGCATAACACAAGAAATGGATTTATCCAGGAACACATTTTATTAATGAACATCAACCATATACCCTCAAACATTTCACAGATGAAAGCAGGGACACGTGGTCAAGCAACCCCTGAGTGTGGTCAGGATGGCAAAAAAGTATGAATGAGGAAGTACATATAAGCTAAGACAGGCTGCAGCCATTAGCATTTATTTATTTAGCCCAGTGGTTCTCAACCTGTGGGTCCCCAGATGTTTGTAGACTTCAGCTCCCAGAAGCCCCAGCCACTATGGTCAATGCTCAGGGTTTCTGGGAGCTGAAGTCCAAAAACATCTGGGGACCCACAGGTTGAGAACCACTGATTTAGCCAGAGTCTACAGGGAAGGGCAAGATTCTGGCCCTTCCTGTCTCCTCTACATCTGAGTTAACTGAGCACAAACTGTTTTTGTATTGTGAACTCAGTTTGCAACAACTGAAGTAAGCTGAGGATAAAGGGGGAAAGTGAGAGGAAGAGAAAGAAACTGGGGCATTTTAAAGACACCTGGAAAAGTGGGATGACAAAGTACTAATCAAGATTGTTTTCTCAAATCAGGATAGTTGGAGGGTATGCAACCAGAATCTGCAAAGGGGGACTGGGTAACGTGTGCTTGTTCCCCAGGTCCATATCAGTGGTAGATGCAGGGAAACTTCTATGTCTCCCCAGTCCTAGTTGTTTCAAACTCCAAATGTGTAAGGAAAGTTGGTCCCAAAGGTAAACCTATCCCACCTATAAATCCTGAAGCCCAAAACTAAAGGAAATGTTTCATGGCTGTTTTTTAGAGCAGGGGTGGGGAAAGCATAGCCCACAGGCTGTAGGCAGCCCTTGAGATCCCTAAGTGCACCTACCAGAGAGCTTCAGTTCCTTCCCTGCATACACCCTGCAGGCTGCACAAACAACTTGTGGCATACTGGAACGATCTTATGTCACTTCCTGCTGCCATTTTGGCCAATTTTCAGCTGTTTGTGTTATTTGGAGGGGGGGCTTTTGAGGGGTGGGTGAAGCAAACTGCCACATTTGCAAGTAGTCAGGGGCACTTTTGGCTGGGTTTCAGGTGAAAAAATGCTCGGTCTGGGTGCATTGTGTGGGGGGGGGGTTCAGTGGCTATATTTGGGGGGCCCAAAGGCTAGATGCCCACCTCTGTCCTAAGAGACAGCCACAGCACAATTACTGCCAGGCTCTCCCACTGACCATTCTCTCTCTCCAGTATCTTGCAGTTCCAATTATGTGCAGGAGCACTGAAGTCCATTAGCATAGGACAAGCTACCCATGGCAACTGGTGATTTCCAGGTCAGTGTGGCGGTGAATCCATTTAAGTTTTAGTCCAAATTTTAAAGAAACTATCTAAAGTGCTAAAGCCTATCCCTAAAATAGGTTCATCACATCAAATAGTTCCTTTGAAGTTGAGACTAAAACTGGGGGTGGATTCAAAACCCCGCTGACATGGAAGCCTCCAACTGCCACTGAAAGTTACTTCCCATGGATGAAGCGAACAGTCTTCCATCATGACACAGCATTCTTAACACCTCTTAGTGCAGTGGTTCTCAACCTGTGGGTCCCCAGATGTTTGTGGACTTCAGCTCCCAGAAGCCCTGAGCATTGACCATAATGGCTGGGGCTTCTGGGAGCTGAAGTCCACAAACATCTGGAGACCTACAGGTTGAGAACCACTGTCTTAGTGACATCTCTGTGGAGAAAATAAAGAACATGATCACTGTACCTAGCTCCTTTTTCATTTATGAAAGGAAACACACAGGGAACAGCCTCTCAGTGACTCATGTTGTCTGCGATCAGCACAGAAATGATTCAATATATTTCTGGAGCATAATTAAGATTATGCTCCAATGCATTTTGCAGTCTTTTTTTTTTTATATAGTTTTCTATTTCTGTTAAGTCATATGCAACCGTACCATCTTTTTATTTGCAAATTAAGAGTATAAGTTCACAATGTCTGGTGTGGTGCTAGTTTTAATTCTAAACAAAATTAAAGATGTGATGTTGGCATTGACAGAGAAATGTTCTTCAAAAGGTGTGTGTGTGAGCATTTATGGATACATGCACAAGTGCATGTATTCATACACATGTCTGCATGTACCCAAGCACATGGACAAATATTTGCAAATTCTGGGTGTAAACAGCAGGAAGAAGTCTAACTTTACCTATTTTACTTCTTCATCAAATAAATAAGGATGTTATGAAGATTAAGGCTATGAAGACTTAAGACTAACCTGGTACATTGGTAGTAACTGAGTTTGAGATAGAAAAGCCAACCCCACCCTGGTGCTCTCCAGATGTGTTGGACTGCTCAGCATCACAGCCAGTAATGGGACAATGGGAGCTAAAGACCAACATATCCATAGCACACCCAATTAGGGAAGAATGTTCTGTGTTCCTCTAAATATTCCCATTGTTATCACACTATATTACTCTCATCTATGATACATATTTGTGTCCTCTGTTCTCATAGAAAAGATATAAGCTATTCTGAGTTTTCCAACAGCATTTTTTAAAAAATGTGTCCTTGCAAGTGGACACTTCCCAAGCTCTGTGAGTTTATCAATAATGTACAAATCCAATTTAAACCTCGTTTCTATTCATCTTCTGTTTTATTTTATGCTTGTTCTCTTCCTTCATGAAGCTCCCTTTCCTGGTTGAAGCAACTCTTTGCTTGCAAACCCCTTTCCTATAAAACATTCATCAATGCTAGAATACATACTTTTTCCCCAGAAATATAACAGCTCATTAGAATCCAGGGCTGAACCATGTCTTAAGGCACTGCAAGAGCTCAGCAATAAGAGTATGCATTTATTATCATGTAGAAAAGGGATGGGCAATGTGGGTAGGCCTGGGGACAATTTTTCTGTCCTTGTGGCTCTCCAGTGGCCATTGTTGCTATGTACTTTCAAGTCAACGCCGACTAATGGCAACCCTATCCTACAGTTTTCCTGGCAAGATTTCTTTAGAGGAGGTTCAACATTCCTTTTCCCTGAGGCTGAGAAAATGGATTTCCATGGCTGGATAGGGACTTATATTCTAGTATCCCAGATTCCTAGTCCAACACTCTCTCAGGGCTGTACAGGCTGCCAAAATGGTCCATGGGAATAGGAATAGTCTGCTTCTAGCTTTGAGAAATGGATATTTTAATGTTAAACTGGGCCCTGTAAGTTGTTTGAAGAGCAAACTGCTGCTTCTGGAAGTGTTACTTCTTGTTGCCAGAGAAAGGGTGTTGAGGGGCCTTGGCACAGGAATATGTGGGTAGCCAACCATTTTATTCTTCTGCACTTAACAAGTCCTTCGTAAATGAGCCCACAGCATTTCTGCAGAGATACTGCAGCAGAGTTTCACAGCTAAGCAGGTGACTGGCAAGCTCATTCACAGGTTAGAAACCTTCCTGATTATAAGTATGTCTGTGGGAGCACAAGGGAAGAAAGTGGTGGCACCAAGCCATCTGCTAAAATGTGTAATTAGCTCAAGAATGTAATATTTGCATAATAGGAACTATATACTTAAAGACTCAGTTAAAACCAAACATGCAGTAAAAGGACTTTTCATTACGGCAAGATTGCTTATTTGAATCCATATGCGCATCTATGTAATGAGAATGTTGATTGAGAAAATACCAGAGTATTTTGTCTTTGCACATTATTGTTGATTCCTCAAAAACCATTCAAACCACGACCTATTTCTGAAGATAACTACAGAGTTCTTAGAATCCTTCTCTCCTTAACAGTTTGAAACTCCATTTGAACAGTTCATTTGAGCAGATATTTCCTCTTAAAAAGCAACTCACTGGCCTCAATCCCACTGTCATTCCCAACTAAAGTAGACCTATCGAATCAATTCCATTTGACTCATTGTTGAACAATTGATCCAATGGCTCTGCTTTAAGAGGGACTAAACAATAGGTTTCAGCCCATATGCTTTTGTTTACAGGTTACAATCCAAAAAAAGAAGAAGAAGCAGAAGCAGAGCGAAGGCAATTCCCATCATCTGGGCTGTGAAATCAAGCAGAGGAGATGAAAATATAAACTCCTCCATTGTGCCAACACACTAGAGCTTTGAAAATGGCTTAAAAAAAAAATCATCTCAAAGAATGCATCAGCCACCATGGCTAGCTGGGAATTGGGAAAAATCTAGTCCAAACAGTAGCTTTTCCAAAATACGCAAAACAGCTTACTACAAGATGATGACCAATAAATATCTTGCCTTCTCTCTGTCAACAGAGATGAGTTCATACTGCAGACAAAGTTTTGAATAAAGAATGTCCTGATCAAATGAGAGAATAGTACAACTTGCCTACAGGAAAAAGCAACTGGTTTCCTGAAATAGTGAATGAGATTGACTTCTGAGTAAATACGGATGTGATGATATCCATCTCTATAAAATTTACAAAGCAGCAATAATTTAAAAAGGAATACAATTCATTATTTTTGTTGATAATGATAATGTTTTTAGCTATAAGCAATTTCAGAAACAATGTGTTTGGGGGCTGATGGGGATTGTGGCTATGTATTGCATGAACCGAGATAGGAGCATTTTCTACACAGGCCAGGATGGAATGCTGTATTTTGATGTTCACTGCCACTAGATTCAGAATCTCTCTCCACCTCCCATTTGAGCCTTCAGTGGTATGAAAAAGGGCTCCAGAGTATGTGTATGAGGGGGCTGGCCTTCCAAAGTAGGTGTTTAGGATCTACAGGATGGGAGAGGGGCATTGCTTCTGGGGGAAACAGCAGGATCCAGAAGCAACACAGTGTTGGATCCTTTCTATAGTTCTTCCTGTACAATGTTCAATACTAAATGTATAGTTTAAGGAATTAAATAACTCTAATTACAATTTATTACTTCTTGGGCAGTTAAGGACTAGAGGAACTCCACCATTAGCTTTTTGTCTGAGTGGTCTGGGACATTAAGCAAGCAGCCCCTGTTTGTGAATCCTCAGTTGTTGTTGTTTGCTTTTTATTGACAGTCTTAGAACTGTGGAATTATAAATTTGACATAATATATATCCTTTAATTAGTTTAATTCACTGTTGTAGTTGTGTGCCTTCAGGTTGTTTCTGACTTACGGTGACTCCCAGGCAAACCTATCACTGGGTTTCTGGGGCCGAGAGTGTGTGACACACTCAAGATCACACAGTGGCCAAGCAGGGAATCCACTGGTATCCAGGGATATAGTCCAATGCTCAAACCTCTATCCCTTGCTGGCTCTCTCCAGTTTAATTACATAGACACCAATTCCATATTATTTTGTTATTTGATCATTAACTTGGTTTAGATATTCAATATTTCTTGTTTTTCCTCATCTAAATTCTTTTTTTAAAAGGCAGAGAATAGTATCTTTATTTCAGTAAATGAGATGACAGTCATTGAAGCATGGCTTGTAATTACCAATGAACATAATGCAGTACTTTTAAAAAGCTTAACAATGGAAGATAAATCCTGTGTATTATCTTTTATCTAGCAGATGGAGAGCTGAGATTACTCTTGTAAGTTCTCATCTCACTTGAGCTTGGTTTTGTCCAGTGAAAACATCTAGTAATTCATTTCATGATGAATAACTAGTGGATTTTTCTGCTATCTCAGCTACCCTTGCTTTCTTATACTTAACATAAGAAAATTACACACCTGCATGACTGGGAGTGAGCCCCCTTATAGGTCCACAGAAAAACAAGAAGGACCATTTCTGAACAGAGCACTGAATGAATACAGGGAGTCTGCGATTCAGATCTTCTCCAATAGTAATTCATTTCTTGGGCTGTAGGTCCACTACATTTTTTTCCAGGGTCATGCAGTGGCACTGAAGGAAACTAGAGACAATCTGTCATCACCAAATAAGCTATTTATTCAGTGCCTTCCTTTCCTTATGGTCACTGTGCCCACAGCTTTTTTCTTTCTGTTCCACATTCTATACAGGTGTAGTTACTCCAGGAGAGTGTATTGACAGAATTCCGGCCTATGGCCATTTCCACATGACGTCTCTTCCACGTTGTCTCGCTGCAGTCCTGAGTCCAGAAGGGAGCGCGTCAGCAACACTCCCCTCTGCACCCAATCGGTTCATGTGGAAGGGAACACAATGGCGCCACGTCTTCCTTCTGCAGCAGAGCCAGGCTTTTTCCCTTGCTGTGCTACGGAAGGAAGCATCGCCAATGTGCTTCTGCAGCGTCTGCATGGCCAGAAGTGATGAGAGCGCCGCACAATCCCAGATGTGAAATGGATATTTCCCATTTTGCGAAAACTGTGCAAGCGCGACGCTCTATGACAGGATGGCAGTGGGACAGTGATGACCGCTGCCATCCCGTGGCAGAAACGAGACAGCAATGTGGTGCAGAAAAGGCGTATGTCTTAAGTCAATGGCAGTCAGTGGCTCCAGTGTCTGTGGGGCAGCAAATCTGCTTTATTTTACTCAAAACTGTTTTAAAAAGTTATCAAAGGTCTTGAATCTATTTTGGGGGCAGGTTTAAGTACCTTGGATAGCTTTCCTGAAGTACAGTCTACAAACTTGTATAAATGTACAAATGTAATTATGGGCTAGAATGTTGTTGGTTTATAAATCAGATGTAAAATCTTGTAACTTCTCCCTATTCACATTTACAACTGCAGTACCATTGCCACAATTGTAAATTCCCCCTGAAACCTACTTTAAAATCCTGTCTACTGCACTATGGGATGGAATTCTGTGGTACTAGCAATGGACGTGCTGATGGATGACCTGTCAAGCGTACTGATGAGTTGCAATAAGACTCCACAGGGGTCCCTACCTCTGCTTGGCACACCACTGATCACTGGTAGGAGATCATCCTTCAACATCCTATTTGTCAGTGCTATAGAACTCAACTTCTTAGTGCATCCGATTGAATTCTAGGGTGGGTTTCAGAGCTCAGATTAGGAGACAGATCACAGCCACAAGACTGTGGTTAGGTGTCTGATGTATGAATTAGGCCCCTTTATTAAAGTGTGATATTATGTATTTATATGTGTCCTTTTATGATTCTGAGCACACATAGGCCAAAACTTAGCAGGTTTTTCTACTAATAAATGGACCGTCTTCTGAGCACCTTATTGCTTTTGTTTCTTCTGTGGAATTCATTGGATGCTTGCTAGTTTTTGCTCTGACATCTGAACCACCAGTGTTATCTCACTGGAAAAACCCTATCTCGGGGTCTACAATTTTGATATTAAAATATGATTCAAAGTGCCTGAGAGGTCACCCGGATGGGCACGTAGGCAGCAATGGTCAAAGGATTGAAAACCAGGTCAGGCCAGTAAAATCCCCAGTCATGTAGCCCCAGGAGACCTCAAGATGTGTAAACTCACAATAAACAAAGGGTCCTCAGCCCCGAGAAGTCAACTTGAGAGGATTAGCGTGTCCACCCCAAGTTGAGCAAATATTCCATCCGGCGAGGACCATTTACATGAAGTCACACCACAAACTAACACAGCTGGAGATCCTGAGACTTTGGCAATACCTTGCAATCCCATCACACAAAGGAAATTACCACGGTGGAGCTTTGTTATCGCTCCAACACTCATTGTTCTCCCCGGGAAAGGATTAGTCCTCCAGGTACTTTTCCCCCTACAAATAGTCCCACTTTTTGAGTGGTTCTTTGGATCACTCCCAGTCACTCCAGCAGACCGTTGCTCCGTCCATTGAGTGATCCCCTCAGCCCTCTCCATGCTGAGCCCCACTTCTCCACTGCCTTCCGGACTTCAGGAAAAGGTGCGGTATTACCCCAGCTGTACCCCTCCAATACTCCGCTATCCAATTTCCTCTCTTTTGTTTCTTAATAGCTCTTGGGTATGTGTGTATGATTGCATTGGTGTGTGAGACTTTTATTCAATAAAATCATTTATTGGACATTCTTGTTTGGTTTTTGGCTTGGCCTGACCCCGTAAAAACTGGGTAAAAGACCCCACTAGGTTACCCTGCCTCTCGCATTGCTATTGCTTGTGCTCTGGCTAGTTTCCATTCTCCATCATGTGGAGTACATTGAGGTATCCCCCAAGGAACCCCAGAAATCAGGGTAACACCAGCTACTACTGCTCTTAAACAAGCCACAGTTTCTGAGTGATAGGCCACCACTACTGAGGCTGTCCATGTTTTCCCCCTTGCCTTCTGCTCATTTTGTTATGATTTTACCTTGGTATTTTAAACTTCAAGAGCACTCTCAAAATCTTTTTAAGAAATAAACAAATGTAAATAAATGTAAAAGAATAATAGCTGACAATAGTTGACAACTGAAAAAGGATCAAAAATTCTTTTTACTAATACAGAACAGGATATAAAGATAATATCTATAAAAGGGAATAGGAAACTGCAGAATTGGCAATAAAAACAAAAGTAATGTTATGTCATTCATTCCACTTCAGTGAAATGAAATAATAATTCTAGGAAAATACCTCTTCTGCAAAACTGTGATCTCCAAACGTAGTTGCAACGTCATGTTCCATGCCATGCAAGAAATAAATATGTAATTCAGGAATAAAAGAATGTGTATTTGATTCATGAAGCTTATTTTCATAGACAATTCTGGCTGTGTAGATGATTACAGATATTAATGCAACTGTAGCAGTCTCGCAAAACCATTGCAGTGAAAAAAAAAATCTAGGATATTTTGTGAGACTCTGGGATAAATTCCTGAACGTAAAGGAAGCCATAGTAGTTCTGTTTGTATTTATAGGTTAATTTAATCAATAGTTCTTACTTGGAATATATATCTTCAATATGAACAAAAGAAAATGAATTATACAGCAGTCTTTCTAGCAATGTGGACAGATACAGACAGCAGAAATGAAGCTCATTATTCTTGTGTGTAGGTTGCAAGCTATAAGGCTAAAGAAGCCAACACTCTAACCACTATACAACACTGCCTCTCTAACAAGCTCAGACTACACTAGCAGTTACAGATCAATGCAGACATTCTGCCTATGTCTTTTTCCCTATTCTACTCACAATTGACTAGAGAGAATTTAGTCTGAACTAGGAGTCTACAGTGAGGGATGGGAGTAGAAGAGACTTTAAGTCTTGTCAAGTCAACTTCAATTTGTAGCCCTGCAAAGGAGGGACCTCCCAAGAGTTCTGGTCATCAACTGCCCTACTCAGGTCTTGCAAAGTCAGTGACCATTTCCACACTACACTGTTCTAGTGTGATTATTCCATTTTCAACATCCTGTGGGATTCTGTAGTTTACTGAGGCCAAAGATGCCCCTCCCTAAATTGCAAACCCCAGGATTCCATAGGATGTTGAAAGTGAAATAATAGCACTGGAACAGTATAGCGGAGAAGAGGTCAGTGTTGCAGCTTCCTTGATTGAATCAATTCACCCAAAGTATGATTTCTCTCTTTTCATACTGCCTTCCACTTTACTGAGCATTACTGTCTTTTCCAGTGACTCATATTGTCTCATGGTATGTCCACAACAGTGTCAATTTAATAATTTTGGATTTTTGGGATGAGGGGGAAATGTTACTTGCAGGTATAAGTGGGGGAGTCCAATTTGGACAAAAGCTGCATTGAAGAAAAGAGTACAAGCCCTTCACCTACATATTAGAGTCCCAGTCCCACTTAGGTCACCTGTGGTAAAATTTGAGTAAAAAAGTCATATCTTCTACATTATTAAAGTAATAATAACACGTAGTTTGATGCTGGGTATTGTTACCACAGTTTTCTAGGCCGGACTTGTGGGATACCAGATATCATTTTGACATTAATAATTTGGCCTTCCTCACCTATTCCTTCCTACGTGCTTGCGAGGCCCCCGGACAAGCACGCAAACAGGCTCAGTCGCTAATCGCTGTAATATTCCAAACAAATAATAGAATCATAGAAATGTAGAGTTGGAAGAGACCACACGGGCCATCCAGTCCAACCCTCTGCCATGCAGGAACACCCTCAAAGCACTATCTAGCCATCTAGCCCCTGCTTAAAAACCTCCAAGGAAGAAGACTCCACTATACTCCGAGGCAGCATATTCCACTGCCGGACAGCCCTGACTGTCAGGAAGTTCTTCCTGAGGTTCAGGTGGAATCTCCTTTCCTGCAGCTTGAATCCATTGCTCCTTGTCCTGGTTTCTGGAGCAGCAGAAAACAAGCCCTCTCCTTCCTCTACATGGCATCCCTTCAAATATTTAAACATGGCTATCATGTCCCATTCTTAACCTTCTCTTCTGCAGACTAAACATACCCAGCTCTCTAAGTCTATCCTAATAGGGCATGGCTTCCAGGCCCCTCACCATTTTGGTCACCCTCCTCTGGACTTGCTCCAGCTTGACCATGTCCTTCTTGAATTGGGGTGCCCAGAACTGGACACAGTATTCAAGATGAGGTCTAAGCAAACCAGAGTACAGTGGTACCAGTACCTCCCTCGAACTAGACACCATACTCCTGTTGATGCAGCCGAGAATTGCATTGGCTTTCTTGGCTGCTGCATCACACTGCTGACTCATGTTCAGCTTGTGGTCTACAAACACTCCTAGATCCCTTTCACATGCACTGCTATCCAGCCACGTGTCCCCCATCCTATATTTCTGTATTCCATTTTTTCTACCTAAGTGTAGGACCTTACACTTCTCTCTGTTGAATTTCATTTTGTTAGCCTTGGCCCAGCTCTCCAATCTGTCCAGGTCATTTTGAATTTTGATCCTGTCCTCTGGCGTATTAGCAACCCCTCCCAATTTAGTGTCATCTGCAAATTTGATGAGCATGCCCTCTATTTCTTCATCCAAGTCACTGATAAAAATATTGAATAGCACTGGGCCCAGGACAGAACCCTGTGGCACCCCACTAGTCACTTCTCTCCAGGATGAAAAGCAGCCATTCGTGATCACCCTTTGGGTTCGGTCGGTCAACCAATTACAAATCCATCTAACAGTAGCCCTGTCCAGCCCGCATTTTAACAGCTTCATTGCAAGAATGTCATGGGAAATACAGGCAGGCCAGAAATAGCCAGACTGCCGCTTCAGGAGACCTCAAGGCAAGTACCATATTATGTATGTACGCTACTTACAAAAAACTCCCTGCCCCGAGCAGGCAGCTTGACAAGCCGAATACTCCATCATCAAGCACTCCATGTTTGCATACTAGCTACCCTATTGACAATTTGGACTTAACTCAATCATGTAAAATTCTGACCTTTCGGAGGCTTTGTCTCCAGCCTGAAACTCATTGTTTTCCCCAAGTACGGACTAGCCTACGGCCACATTTTCCCCTATAAGAACCCCTGACTTTGAGAGCTTCCTCGGATCGCTCCCGACTTCCATACTGCCTTGCTGTTGCTTTGCTTGGTGAGCCTTCCCCTCAGTCCCACGTACTGAGAACCTTCATATCCACGAACTCTATCTTCAAACTACCCGGGCTTCAGGACAGGTGCAGTATTTCCCACACCAAAAACCTCCTCTCAAAATGCCTCTATCCAACTCCAATCTTTATTTCTCTAGTTATCTGTGTGAGTGTGTTGCATACACTTGTTTGATTGTATTTTAATAAAAACAACAATTATTATTTCACTTCTGTTTGCTCCTTGACTCAGCCTGACCCCATAGACATTGGGTAAAAGATCTCGCTCCGTTGCCCTGCCTCTCGCAGTGCTAACTTGTGCTCTTTGACTAATTTCCCCAACTTGTATAATTTGGAGAGCATTTAGGTGTCCCTCACGGGACCCCCAGAAATCAGGGTAACAGTATGTCACTGTTGTTTCAGATTCCTGATACATCAACCCGTAGTTGGTAGTATAGAACAATGCCTGAAGCTTCCATTCTTCCCACTAAAATACATAATAAGCCCAGAGGGTTCAAAATGCACCAAGGTTATTTTTGCATCCAGCACCACAACGTTATGCTTAGTTTTAAGTACTAAAGAAGACAGGTTTGGGATGTAGCATGAGAAAAATATCAATTTATTTTGAAGCATGTCCTTTATATGTGACATATGTTTAATGCAACAGTGGTTATGCACTGAGTATATCAAATCTTCTCCATCAAGTGCATTTTGTGCTCTCAACATATGGTATTTTTACTCGACAGGCATTTTTTTCACTGCAAGCTGCTACATACATAGTATGAAAACATGCAAGTAGCCAATTTTTGTTATTCAAAATAAGCAGAGTTCTTCTGTAAGACAAGGAGAAGTTTGTTTCTGTTCCCAGAGTTCCAGAGTCTAGTAGATGAACGGTTGAGACATTCGGGACAAATAAAAGGATATACATCTTCACACAGATGATAGTTAAACTTTGGAATTTGCTACCTGGCTTTAAAAGAGGACAGAATAAATTCATGGAGGATGAACTCATGAGTGGCTGGCTATCAGTTAGGACATTTATGCATCTCACCTTTAATATCAAAGACAGGATGACTCTATAGATCAGTTGCTAGGGAGCGCAAGAGGAAATGTAAAGTTGTCCTTTCAATCTCCACAGTTATATGACTCAGGCCGTTTCCTCACTAGACTGTTATAGAGCTGTTATTCTACTTTTAACATCCTATGGAATTCTGGGGTTTCCAGTTTAGGGAGGGGTTGGCTGGGCCCCCCTAAGCTGCAAACCCCAGGATTCTATAGGATGTTGAAAGTGGAATAATAGTGCTATTGAAGTCTAGTGAGGAAATGGCCTGATTCTGCTTTAACTGCCATAATGGAGTTTATAGTGGGGCATTAGAGTCCTCTGGCTGGAAATTCTAAATAGTCCTCCCTAAACCACAAACCCCAGGATTCCATCAGATGGAACCACTGATTAATTGACTGATTGATTGAAGTTATGCCCCACCTTTCTCCTAGGTTGGGATCCAAGAGGGCTTATAGTAATTTAAAAAAAATATATCTCACTTTACAAAAGATTTTTAAAAGAATTAAATAATAATATTATTTTTAAAACCATGGTTTAAAACAGTTAAAAATACATTTGAAATATAATCATTAATAAAATATAAGGAAAACAGCATGGCACATCGCTTCACACATACTACTGGTACATAATTTAAATATGAAAAGTCTCCTGAATAAAAAGGTCTTCACCTGCTGGCGGACAGAGCATGGAGACCTTCTGTTGAAGACAGTTTCATGTTTTGGGAGCAGCCACAGAGAAGGCCTGTGATAGTGTTGGGACTGAGAGGAAGCTTTCCCCTGCAGTTTTTATAACTTGAGCTGGCTAATATAGGGAGATACAGCCCTTCAGACAGTCAGAACCCAATCCTTGCAGGGCTTTAAAGATCAAAAGCAGCATTTTGTTTTCTGCTTGGAAATGGACTGGAAGCCAGTAAAGCAGTTTCAACAAGGGAGTTATATAATCCCTCTAACCAACTCCAATCAACCATGGCAGTTAAAGTGGAAACAGAACGCCATAATTATGAAGTTTGAAAGGGCTCCTGCCGGTGGGCCTCTCAAAAGCAGCTGAGTGGCCACTGTATGAATGAATGTTAGGTTAGATAGATCTTTGTTCTGATACAGCGAGGCTGTTCTTATTAAGAAACCAACTTATATTATTCAAAATAGCTACAGTTCTATATTATGTTTGAGATATATCTAAATCTATTGGGTATTATATTATGCTATCATATATGTGCAGTCATATGCTGGCCTAACCTCTTGTAAATTCGCAATTAAAGAATACGATACATGTCTTTGCAGATACGGAAAACTGCAGTTAGTAAAGAAAATGGCTAGCTTGGACAAGAAATATGTAGTTTGGACAAGATGTTGTAAACACATTAGACCTGTGATATGCCAACTGCTTTGGGTCCTAGTCTGTTTTCAGCCCAATTCAAAGTGTTGGTTTTGAGAAAGAACAGCACAGGAGTTTGCTGAGGTGCCTAGCACACAGAAAGGAAATCAGAAAAAAAAATGCCTTATGTCCTGTTCAATTTATGGATATTTCAAATGGATGAAAAAAACACCGTTGGGTATGACCCAATACTTGTTAAGTTTAGGAAGTATTTTGGATATGTGCTTGCAAACTATTGGAGCAAGAGATTCATCACAAAATATATATTTCTAAATATTTCTGGTAACAGATCATGTAATAGACAGTGGGTACCTCCCTCCACACACACTTTCTTTTGCATACATTGCTGTTCAGCTTTAATTCTTAGTAAATTGCTACTTTTGGAATCCTTAAATTAATTTTTTTAAAGAAATAGAGAAGGAATAGGAAGTGTTGGACAACAATTTACAACATCAATTACTTGAGAATCTTCAACTCTAATGGAACAATAGGAAATCACATCCCAGTTAGTTGATTCATGGAACTGTTTGCATGCAGTTCAAAGTTTAATTCTTAATAAAAATGAACCTTTCCAAGTCAGATGGATTTATTTTAACAAACTAGTCATGTCCATACCTTGGCTACTCATACCATGTTGACTTCCAGTTTAGACTACTTTGGATATATTTTGTAGCGGTTGCTTTTGAAAAATGTTTGGGAAACTACAACTAGTCAGAATCCAGCTGCCTGGTTGTTAAGTGGAACTCACCATTTTTAGCAGTAGTCCCTATTTCTTTTTCAACTTCAGCTGAAGCATTTGTAGTTGACCTATAAAGCCTAAATCAAAAGGCGAAGTGTTGCCCAAGGACTATATGTTGCCCCAGACCATACTTTTGTAGCCCCTAACAGCTACCAAGATTGTCCTAGAGTCTCCTGAGCTTCCCTCTCATTTTTTTTAAATGATGTGATTTACAGGTAAAAGGTATTTGTGAATGTGACTCTCAGATGAAAATCTCCAAAAAGTGCACTCTAAGCCCTCCCAAAGGCAAACATGTAGAAAACCTGTTCAACCACCCAGATCGCCTTCAGAATCTCCCACCCCTTTCAAAATATCTTCTTTTCTCTCTGTGACAAGAAGTGATGCAACAATGGATGGTGGGAAATTGCCTATCCCACCTGGTATGTTCTGACACCAGAGCATCTGAAGGACTGCTTCTCTGACAAGACCCGGTTCACCTGCTATGGCCATCATTGGCCATGGGTGACAGGCAGAAGAAAGGCCTTTTATAGTGATGGCCTATAGGGTATGGGTTTCATTCCCTAAAGATACATCTTTGCTGTCAAGGCTTCCTTTTTCCATTTCAAGTTCATGCTGCTCTTGATGAGGGAGGAATCTTTCAGAGTACCACTGTGCTACCATTTTATTCTTACGCTGATTTTTTTTTCATTTGGTTGTTGAATTTTTGGATTCTTTTAGGAAGACTGGGTATAAATATTTTAAATGAAGGAGTCAAGACTGTAAAATAAATTGTACAGCTACTGAAGCAGTATAGAACAGTACTTTGGTTTATACACCCCACTGGAGGCAGATATCTTTTAATAATTATGATTTAATGAAATAGAAATGATCACTATTAATAACGTATTATTCTCATACCAACAGAGGCATCATATAATAATGTTCCATAAATTTCAAAACTATTGCAGCAATCACAGATTGCAAGATAGTTTTAAAAAGTACCGGTGTGGCAGTAACCTGGCACTAGTCCCCATGCTGTTCCTTGCTCATCCTTTTTGCTTTTATTGTCTTTTATCCCTACCTTATGGAAGTGATGTTTTATTCCAGCAATATGAGCACCAACTGTGTAATATTACAAGCATTTACTAAGCTGCTTATATGAAGCTCTTATTCCAGCAGATAGTTTTCGGGGCATATCTCACGGCTTCAGAAATACTGCTGTTACTCATTCATTCATTTATTCATTAGATCTACATCATGCCTTTCCTCCAAATGAATACAAGGCAGCATACACAACTCCCTTAACAGGTTATCCTCACAATGAACCTGTGAGGTAGATCAATCTGAGATCCTTTTATTCAACTGGACTTTGGCCATTGATTGAACTATATTGTTTGAACAGTTTCAGGCAAGTCTTTTACTGAAGTATCATTCTGCTTTGTCCACTGAATTTTATGGGAGCTTAACATGATATCATCCTCCACTTGCAACCTTCACACATTTCTCTACCTCTTCCAACTTTTCTCTAACCTCAGAAAATAGTTGAAGGAGAATAAAATAGCTGCAAAGTATCTGCCAATGACTGGCATGATAAAAACCTCATCTGAAACTCCCAGTGACTGGCCCAAGGTCAACCAGTGAGTTTCTCCCCTCAGTGTGAATTCAAGCCTGGATCCCTCAATCCAGCACTCCAGCTATTAAACCATGTTCACCTCCACTTATGTCACTCTTTATCATGCAGTTTTCCTTTCTGGAAACAACCACACCACCATGATCATTGTAGTAAACCATAAATGCATGGATACACATCTTCTAATAGGAAACTCTTTCTGCTAGTATTTAGAAGGAGCTATCAGTAGGCTGAGGAAACCTCCAGGTTTGCAGAAGAAATCTTTAGAGAGAATGGGCATCATGGACAAGGGTGGGGGAAATGTCAATAACATGAAAATATCTCTCTCTCCCTCAAATTCTTCCTCACTGCTAATAGCACTTTGGGCTAGACACTTAGTCTTCATTCTTCTATAGAAGTTAAATTTAAATGTGTGTAAGTATGGGACCAATAAATGGTTTAAAAGAATTGTTCAAACACAATTATAAACTTTGTAAAGAGCTATATTTTTAAAATGGCAATGAAAAACAACACAAATACAATACTTGCATATTGGCCTGAATCCTGTTGCTAGTATCAGGTGGAGTAGACCTATTGAAATGATCAGTTTTACATGTTGACTCATCATTCAACAAGTTATTTAATGATTCTAGTTGGGAATAACCAACACAATTTTTCTCATTGAGTATTTGACTGACATCTTTTTTAGTCCATGTATATTTTTTTATTGTTGTAGAGACTGGCATTCCCTCTTTCCTTTTGCAATGAACAAAGTCCTCTCCAACCCCCCCCAACTCACTCTATTTGTCACCCCCAGTGGCCATTCTATTACTGAAGAAGATTGGAGAAGCATTTGACTGTTCCCACAGAGAGAAGTAGACTAGTGACATCATCTGCTGATACCTCTCGAGGACCTTAGTGAATCTTGGTGAAAGATGTTCTCAGTCTGCACCTGATTATCTTGGTCTGTATCTCTGATCCCTCCTCTCTCTGCTTCTACTAGCCATAGAATGGCTGTTGTGGAGATCTCACAGTGCAACAACAAGTTCCAGAGCTGGGGACAGGAGATCTGTAGTAGAGTTCCATATATAAAACTCTTACTCTTTTATGTTCATTTAGGATCTTGGTCATAAGCTTCCAGACTCATTACACTACCAAATTCACTATACTACCAAACAGACTGTGAAAGTTTTTCAGAGTGCTCGACCATGTCTCTTTACTCAGAAAGTCAAAATATGAGTTTCAAAGCATTTTCTCTTTCTCTCAACTCCTTTTCATACAGTCCAGGATGAAGAACGTAATGGTTGTTATAGCAAAAACTCTCAACCCTGGAATAAAATAGGAAAAAAGCACTTAATACAATTGCCCTCCCCAAAAGCTATTCCATCCCCCCAACACACTACTACATGCCTAAATTGAAATTCCTTTACCTAAATGCTGGATGGTCATCTTCAGTGGACTTGAGGGTCAATTTTCTGCCCTTGGAAGCTCCTGGGGACCACACAGATGGCCAATAAGATTTCTAAAATGAAGGTAGTTGGAAGTACACTCCTTATTTTGAAAAATGGCTTTCAGGAAAGGCAATCCACACTTCTGGGGCCAGAACATGGCAGTCCAGTGAGTCTGGAGTCAAAGGCTACAAAAGAGCCTTGGAGGTTACATGCAGTGCCAGGTCACATTTTTTTCACCTGACTTCCTAAAAACTCTAAAAGCACCAGATTCTGTCCAATCCTAGGAGCTAAACAGAGTCAGGCCTGCCTTGTACTTGGACAGGGGACCACTGAGAAATACCAGTTGCTGTAGGCTGCATTTCAGAGGAAGGCAATGGCAAACCACCTTTGGGTATTCCTCGCCTAAGAAAACAATAGAAAACTCATGGGGTCCCCATAGGTTTACAGGTGATTTGAAGGTATATACAAAACAGGCAAGGGCTTGCATTTTTTCTCCAAGCAACTCCAGTTCTCACCATCTTTCTTCCTTTCTCTCTGTCTCTTTTTCTTTAAATCACAAGTACAGCTCCTTTCCTCAAGATTCACTGTCTACTGGGCTAAACCAATTAGTTGATAATGATTATATAAGTACATGTTCCTCCCTGTTAGTAATGCCTCCTCTCTTCTTCCCTTTGTCTATTGTCTCCTCTCTGTCAAATCTCAGGCATTGCAGGAAATAGTCCTGTCTTTTTGTTCTTGTGATGCACTGTCAGTCTGATGGGGCTATATAAGCTACACAAATAATAACAGAAAGGTCATAGCATGGAACTCTGGCAAACAAACGCTGGAGTATGTTATTATGAGAGTAAATATTTGTGCCATCTTTTTCTGCCAGCTCACTCCCTAAGTCAGAACAAAACAAAACAAAAATGCCATAGCTTATTTCAATATACATTAAAATCTTGGAATAGGGCCTAGAAAAAGTTTTCAAACATCACTTTTAACCATTTCACATATATAATGATATTGTACCCTCCATATTAAAAAGAAAAAGAACAGGAGAAAAAGAGAACTGGCAAAACAAAGATGACTTTTTCTGACATTTTGTCTGCATCTCTAGAATGTTAATTTCCATGAAGCAGAAAAAATGTACACCAGGGTGGTTCTCTACAGTTATATGTATTTCTCTCTGTTTTAAATTTATATACCACTTTTCTCCCTACATGGAACCCAAAGCAGCTCACAGCATATGTTGAAAAAGGGCATATCTAAAAACTAAGGACAAAAAGTTTAAAAACCAATTAAATAAACTATTTTATTAAGCATTAATACCTTAAAATGATGCAAAAGCATGACAATAACAATAAAAATAAAGTAATTCCTTCCTCCCCATTAAAAGACTTTTTGTGTAGCCAGTTAGTCATCAGACGCCTTTCAAATAAAAAGGTCTTTACCTGATGGTAGAAGGAGAACAGTGAGGGGGCCCAAAAAGTCCCTCATGGGAAAGAAGTGCACAGCCTGAGAGCAGCCACTGAGAAGGCTCTTTCCCATGTCCTCACCAAATTGTGAGGGTGTTAGGACCAAAAGGAACCTTCTCCTAAGGACCTTTAAACACTGGCAGGTTCATTTAGGGAGATACCATTTTTCAAATAACCTGAGGTTAAGCTATATAGGGCTATACAGACAATGACCAGCACTTTGAACTGTTCCTGGTCCTTGACCTTTTGAGATTCCTTGGACAATACTTTTTCCAGCAAAATAGGAAAGGGTCAGTTCATAATCCTAGAAGCAATTCATCCTTTAGATAAGTTGCAGGGCCACTTCATGTGTATCTCCATTAGGATCCTGTAGAATTGCTTGTTCTTTAATGCAGTTTGACATTTGGATATCTTTTGTCCACAACACCTTTTGATGCCATGAACTATATCTGACACTTCTTGGTTACTAATACATATAATCCTGTAAAACCACCATTAGCAGTTCAGATATGCAGTCTTCAACAGGGTTGCTACCAAATGCAGCAGCAATGAGAATTTGCATCAAATGCTGTGATTTTAATTTTTGTTTGTTTGGTTTTGGTTTTTGAAGACTTTGCTGAAATATATTGTCCCACATGATTCCAAGAGTCAACTGCTTCTCTGTGCAAGCATACACACACACACACACACACACACACACACACACACACACACACACTTGCTATGCTAATGCACTGCAGAGACCTCTGGGCTGGCACACACTGAGACAAATATGATCCTTTCCATAAAACCCAGAGGCCACACAGAGCTTCTGAATGTCTCCATGTAAAACCTTCATATTTCAACATCATGAGGATAAAAAAATTTCAGAAGTATGTAGAGTTTTCAGCTTCATTCGTAGAAAACAACAAACCAGGGTTACACATGTAGCCTGGCTTGTCATGAATGCAGAATGTGCTGGTGTACACTGCTTGATCATTCTCAGTGGGAGAGGCTAAACAAAACATGGATCTTCATGGCTATCTGACAGCTTCCTTCCAGGAAAAAACCCTGGATTCATTGTCTAGTTTGTTGGGAGAGTACAAACCAAAGAAAGCAGACTATGGTTTGATGGTATCCAAACCTTGAAGCAACCTTCCATGCTAGCTACCTGCATAGTAAACACGAGCAACTGAGCAGCACATTGCTCATTCATAGCAAGCCAGGTTACCATGTGCCCTTAGGCCCTAAAACTACCAGTGTAAAAGCCACTAAGACCAAGCCATCCTATCTGTCTTGATCATTTCAAAGGGGCTGTGGAAAGAATCCAACTGATATGTTGGTGAAGTTATCAGCATTACTAGATATTATATAGACACACTTCCTGAAAGATCAGCAGTGCCTTCCATGCTAGATAAGCCATTATCTGTAGTATTCCAGATAAAATTTAGCACAGTATGAAGAAACTCTATGGAAATAAACTCTTTAGATTTGTAAAATAAGTGGTTTTATATATGGAAGTTCTTTTTTAACCATTATAGATCAAGTACACCATTTTTCATTCTGTTCTCATTAATCGTGTCTACAATACTGCATCTTGCTTTCGACAGTTCTTCCTGTTTGGCTGAAGTTCCTGTATCTACATGCTTCACTCTGATGTGCCCAGTCATGGACCCCAGAATAGCATGTGGATCAAGTTATATGAAATGTGGTGCTGGAGGAGAGTTCTACAGATACCGTGAACTGGCAACAAGACAGATTAATGGGTCCTACAGAAAACCAAGACTGAACTCTCTCTAGAAGCCAAGATGACCAAAGTGAGGCTATTTTACTTTGGGCTTATCATGAGATGACACAACTCATTGGAAAAGACAATTAACACTTGGTAAAATGGGAGACAGTAGGAAAAGAGCATGACTACATTACAAATGGATAAACTTAATCAAGTAAGACACAGCCCTGAGTTTGCAGACCTGGAGCAGGGCTGTTGATGACTGGGACTGGGACTGGGACTCTTGGAGGTGTCTCATTAATAACATTACCATATGTTGTAACAACAACTATAAATATTATATTAATTGAACTACAAAGATGTTTCACATGTTAAAGGATCATAAAGGCAGACATGTAATATTCTTTGACTGAACTATGTATAAATGAGCAAATATGTAAATGGAAATTGCAGAATGACACAATGTTTATTTTTTCCTGAATTACAGCACCAATTTAATATGAATTATATAAAGAACTGGATTATAAATCTTCAGATTTTACTGAGACTCTTGTGAAGAGCAATTAGATGGATGACAATCCTCATCATATATCTGCTAAATGATCATCTCAAGTACATATTTCCCAAAGGTTTTAAATATATTAGTGTGTATATGTGCATGTGTAAGTGTGTGAGAGCATCTAGGCAAGTATGTGCAGATAAAGTATTATGAAGATAACTTTATACGCTTCTTTTGAAGCAGAAATACTTTTCCGGTGTGTAAAATGCCTTAGTCCTTGTGTTTATGCTTCCTTTACTGGCAGAGACAATCCATGTATGGGTAGAGGCCCATGGATGATGTAAACAGGATTTTACTCCTGAACTCCAGACAGCAAGATAGTAAAGAAAATGTCTATGAG
>CAOKZL010003304.1:0-108084 GCA_948472985.1 Iguana delicatissima | reverse complement strand
TGGGACTAGTTTTTGCCCAAAACTTCTCCCCTCCCACACAAAAAGCCCTAACATTTTTGGACAGAAACAGTGAGCTCAGGGTTTTGTAGCATAAATCTGTACCTGCAGAATCATAGAATCATAGAGTTGGAAGAGACCACAAGAGCCATTGAGTCCAACCCCCTGCCATGCTGGAATATACCATGAAAGCAGAGTTATATGTTGATTGTGCTAAACAACCTTTGTGTTGAATGGCAGTGTTACGGGAGCTGTTTGTGCATCTAAATATGTGTCTGCATGCACAATGGCACAAGAGGCACAACTCTTGTTTTTGCAACTACAAACTGAATGCAGATGTTTCACAACAGACAAAAATGTCGGGTTGCTTCCACGGGGGAACTTATGCATGCAAAAGACCCCAACAGGATTCCAGCCAGTGTGTTTTATGTAAAAATCACACTGTTTTCTGTGCGCACACACACACACACACACACCCATTTCCTGCACAGAGTTGTTTGCACAAACTACTTTTCCACAAAAGAAGTCCCAAAGTGTGAAAAATCACTAATGAATGTGCAAAACCACCCATAGTCTTGCCAATAACAGATAAAACTTTTGAAATTATTTTTCTTGCCTGCAAGAATGAATTAAAGAAAGATTTACATCCCTAGTACTGAGGTGGATCACTGCAAGTTGCCAAAATATTAGGTGGAAGATCTAGATTTGTTTGGTTGTTTTTCAATTTATTTTGTCAGCTTTCAAACATTTTGAGCAATTTTGTTCTCTCCCATTTCCAGTTTACAAATTTCCTGGTATTTTTGTGCATGAAAATGCACACAGATGTTTAAACTTTCCCCCCAATATGTGTATTTTCTTATGCTTTTCTGGTAAATGGAGGCATTTTTGTATGTGTTACTGGAAAAGGGCTGCAGTTTTGTTTGCCCTGCTCCCAATAAATGCACTACCAAAAAATGTGTACAAAATTGCATGCATACATTGCGTGCATACAAAAAAATGGTTTGTTCTTTTCTGCTACCCTGGGCATTTTGACAACAGGGCATAGCTGGTAGGGATGGGGGCTGTTAATCAAAGCAGCCAGGAGATAAGAACTACTCTTTTATATTCATATACGTTTATTTTTCTTGCTTGAATGTCTCTCCTGTACAGAACAGTGAGCCCAGAGCTAAAGTCTTATGCACTGGGGGTGCTCTTCCTCCTCCTCCGATTGTTAGGTGAGTGGATCCAAAGACCTCTTCTTCTCTTTACAACTGTCTACACTTGAACATGAATCCATTGGAGTGGGAGTATCAATTCTCCTGATCACCAGGTCTTGGACCTAAGGCAGGTCTGGATGGTGGCCTGAATGAGGCTGAATGGACATCTTACTCGTATGTCAATGTGCAGCTATGGCCAAACAAGGTTGCTATCAGGAGATTAGCCAAAGAAACCTTCTCAGATGTTTAATTGCTGTGTAGAAGAGGGGATTTCAGTAGGTGTTACTTGTCATGCCACCTACTGAAATGCCTGTTTCTGACTGTTAAGGGTACAGGAGTCCTGTCCTGTTCATCACAGGGCAACCCTAGGTTCATGTGAAGTTCTCAGAAGGGCCAGCTCTACCGTGATATTCAGGGAGCCTCTTGGCTTGAACAGCAGAAGAAGGGTGGCAAAACAAATCATTCTGAATACACCTGTCCATTCTGTCTGCATCAACCAGTTGTAAATCTTGCCAATTTTGCCCTTTTAAAATGATTTAGACCAGGGTCAACACTTAACTCAATGCCTAAGAACATGGGAACGAGTCAAGTTCCTTTTTAGGAATACCCATATATGTCGGCAGAATATGATGCATGTGTCCCACTCTAACTCACATCAATCCATCTTCCAGATCAAGTCTGCACCTACTTACCTTTAGCGGTGCTACAAAATCAGTCAGCCAAGGCTATGATGGCTCCCATGTCAGTGGATCAGTAAGTCCACCTTGGGTTTTAGCTCACACTTGAAAGGAGCAATCTGAGTTGTTGAGCCTATTGTGGAGGCAGGGTGCAACACTTTGGATATCTCCTGTAAAGTTTGAGCTAAAAACCAGAGTGGATGTTTTGTCCCACTGATATGGGATATTTCAACTGGCATTGCATCGGTTGTTACCAGACTGCAAAAAGGACATGATGACATGATAGTCATATCAGAGGATCAGAGGCAGTAGCATCCTTCTGTATCTGGGCTGCTAGGAAACAAGAGCAAGAGGATGCTACTGTCATCATATCTTGCTGGTGGGCTTCCCATCAGCATTTGGATGGCCACTGGAGAAACAGAACTCTTGACAAGATGGGCCTTAGTTTTATCCAAGGCTCATCTTGGATCCTTATGAGTCTTGTTTTAAGAATTCAGCTTGCATGTTGATCTCTACATCTGCTAAATAAATGGATTAGACGTATAGGCTGGCATCCTGTTTGGCAGTTGTGACATCATCGTAAGTTGGGCATCTGGTCATGTAACTTCTGGGGACTTAGTTTTGACCCTGAACCTGGCAGACCTTGGATTTCTCAGACTCTGTCTGGCACTGTGTCTGTCTAAACAAACGATTGCCTTCAGTTCACTAATGCCTCCATTTGTGAACCCTAAAGGGGGCAGTTTTCCCCTACAGATGCTATTAACTGAGCCAGCTCCAATTCTTACATTTATAGTTTTTCGAGGAGAGACTTAAAATTTTCTATTCCATTCCCCTGAATTTAGGGATGTAATTCTTCATTAATTTCATTCCCAAAATAAGCAATGAATAACTCTAGCCATTTTCTTTTCACTGCAATTCAGGACTGATTCTTCACAAAATGCGCACGTGGCATTTTTGCATACAAAACAGCATTTTCTGAATAGAAACTGCTTTCGTTGTGGACTTATTCTGTGCAAAATTCACAGGTAGAATACAGGAAATACTGTTTTCTGCTCAGAAAATATTTTTTCTGCACAAAAAATGCCACTTCCTGTTGCAGAAAATGCTGTTTTCTATGCAAAATACATACACGCATACATGTACATGCGGATTTTGTCCCAAACTTCAAAGATTCCCATTAGCCGAAGATTCTCCTTATCCTAATGCACAGGAAAAACATTTTGATCATTTTTTGAATATTTTCCAATATTCTTTCCATCCCCGCCTGTGAGTTTCCAAGCAGAGAATGCTAAGTCTCTCTCACATATACACATACACACACACACACACACACGCACAACCTCTGTACAAATCCCTGGGTTGCATAGGATTGGAGCCAAGGTATTTAAAAGAGATGTCAAAGTGCTATCACCGTGTGGTGTGGATTCTCCTTTGAGCCTTGTTGGCTCTTTGGTTTAATCCATCAGGACTCTTTTTATGTTCTTAAAGACCGAAACAGAATGCCTTTGTAAACATGTTCTAGCCCTTCTCCCTAAGCTGGCTTTAAATAAATAAATAAAAAATCTTCTTCTCTTTTTGTAGGTTTTATCCCACCTCCACTCATCTTTGGAGCAGGGATTGACTCTACCTGCCTGTTCTGGAGCACATTTTGTGGAGAGCAAGGAGCATGTGCTCTGTACGACAATGTAGTGTACAGGTATTTGTATGTCAGCATTGCTATCACCCTGAAATCACTTGCCTTCATCTTGTACACTACCACCTGGCAGTGCTTAAGGAAGAACTATAAGAAATATATCAAGAATCACGAAGGCGGTCTCAGCACTAGTGAGTTCTTTGCCTCCACTTTGACCCTGGACAACCTAGGACGGGACCCCAATGGCTCAAACCCATCTCATAGGACAAAATTTATCTACAACCTTGAAGACCACGAGTGGTGTGAAAACATGGAGTCTGTTTTGTAGTGGTTAGAAGGATGGATCGCTAACCCAAAGGTTCTTGTTCAGAGCTAAAACAGATTCCCACATACATTTTGGAAAATACAAGCGAAATAACAGACGCGGCTGTTTCTCAGAAACTACCATAAGGTTCCAAAATATCGCTAGGGATAGAGGTGAAACCTTTGTCCTTTATTCAAGAGCAGATCTAACAAGATTTGGAAGAACAAGATCATTTTTTAAAAAAGCCTGGCTTGAGAGATAGAGGTCCAAAGTCATACATCGGTGTTCCAGATGTGTTGGCCGGTGATGTCAAAGGCAGGCAAAGCTGCCAGCAGCTTTGGGATCCTGCATGGAGTTAGAGAACGGAGTAGCTGTCTTTCCTTGAATATAAAGGCAAAACAAACCAACAAGGAAAGCCAAATGCAGAGAGAAGGAGCAGAGGGAAACCACAAAGCAGTTTCCAAAATAAGTGCCCTTTGAAACCATTGGGTGTAACCTTTGCAATACGAGCTAAAAGGATGTAATCATGGGTGCTACTCAGTTCCAGCATTCTTCAATATCTCTTCCCCCTGTCTCCTCTCCATCATATCAAAGGGGTAACCATGTTGGAGTTCCTCAGCCAATTCAACCTCATCATCACCAGCTACAATGCCAGAAGACAGCTCCACCGCATCACTGCTCTTAAAGCACCAGCATCATTGGATCAACATATAATCAATTCCATTTTGGTACAGGAATTGGGACTGGGGTTTACCTGGCTATGCCAGGAAAAGGGGAGGGGGGTATTGGATGACCCTGGCACCAATCGTTCTGTAGCCTTTTGAGTTTCCGTAGGAATGAAGTTGGTCTAAGGATGGAGAGAAATGTAGCATTTCAAAAAAAGAAGAGGTGTGGTTGAGCCATCAGACTTCCTAACCGATGTACATTTTTCAATACTTTTTTGAGCTCTGGAAAGAAAGCACAGGTTCTCAGCACAGTTTGGACCAGTAAAAGGTTGGGCTGGAGGAATGAAGGGACACGTATACCCTAAGCAAATTTTCAACCATTTACTAAATATTTATGGGTTTTAAAAAAATCTACTTGGGTGAGGGCATACAGTGAGAGTTGAATGGATATATGTGCCACTTTTTTTAAAAAAAAAGACTTCTGCAAAAAGGTAAGGGAAACATTCCACTTTGACATGGAAAGGATCGCACTGATCCAGCATTCCAGGTTGTGGTAACATCTGGCAGGGCAGAGGCAAGATGGACATCATGATTTCACTTCGGTGGCCAAAAAAAGAAGCCATTTTGGCCATTCTTCTGGAGTGGAAAGTGAAATCCAAACTGTTTTGGGAGACGATGCTTGCCTTTAGTGTAATATATGCTGCCTTTCTCTCTCTCTCTCTCTTTTTAACTTTGAAAAAAGCTCTCTCTCAAAACAGGATCAAAAGAAGACTCCTCCCAAAATGCTCTCTGTAGCATCATTCCAGAGAGGAATTCTGACTGGCATCTGGCTGTAGACCCTGCAGTCTTTTCGCATTGCTGCAAAATGAGAGCATTTTTTTTAAGGGGGGAAAAGAACATGGCCCCTTGGATATTTACCACCCCATGTAAAGGGAAACATGCACACCCTGAAATATGATCAACTTGCTGGAACGTCTTTCCCCATTTTAGGTGACTGTTTCAGCATAAGTGACGCCATTCGTTCAGCCAAGATCAGTTCTGACACACACATGCATGTACACATATGCATACGCACCAAGGTGATGTACATACGCCAGCAGTATCTATTATTCTGCAGAAGATCACAAGTTTGGGAGCTATGGGGGTGCCCTCATAATAGACTAATGTCTTTGCCTCATGTCAAGAGTGGGCAACTTTGGGGGCTTGGACGGCTAACAGGGGCCACCCAGAAATCACCAGGGCCTCCGTTTCTTTCTTCGCCACTGAAATCCAGCAGTGGCTGCCAATTCTGATGCAACCTCCAAAATTTATTTGGCAGCTATGATGGCTCTCTGGGGTGTAGGAGGCTTGCCAAAGTGTCCTGAGCCATAGAGGAATGGTCGTGTGCTAGACAGAGTGTCTCCCTCCTTTCTGGGAAGAAAGGGGTGAAGGTGGAGTATTTCTAGGTTCTAGGGAGCACTGTAGTGATTTTTGGCAGCTGTTTATCAGCACCATGGGTATGGGAGGGTGAGTAGAGACTAAGGCCCTTTCTGCAGGACGACACTCCTGTGCGTCATCCCATTGTGGTCCCAGCAGTGCCTCTGCCAGGAGGGGTGTGTGTCCCCAGCGCTCCTCTCCACACACAACTGTCTGCCTGCGGAAGGGAGTGTGAGGGACATGTCCCTTCCTTCCAGACTGTAGCTGGCTTTCTTCCCATAGTGCAGGGGGGGAGGAAGTACATAGATCACACTTCCTGCCCTTCTAAATGGCCGGTTGTGATGGAAGGCCCGCACAATCAGGGGCCATTGATGGACTTTTTCCATCAATGATATATCCCGCGATTGCACCACCTAGCAACACGAGAAGATTGTGACAGCGATGACGTCAGGCGGAAGCATCGTCGCGACCCCGCGCCTCTCGTGTCCCCATGCTGGGATGCTGCCATCCTGCAGAAATGGCCCCAAAATGAGAAGGGGCAACATGGCCCATGGACCCCATGTTGCCCACCCCGCCCTATGTAATGGTCTTCATTTGTCATCAAACATTAAATGCACAACAGACACACACATTTACATTTAACACACTGTCAACCATTAAATCACCGGCCGGGTACTGTTAGCAGAATTATTCTCCCATGCTATTTCTTTCCAGTCCAGTTAATGTTTCCTTGAATCTGGATGTTTCTTCCACTTTTCCTGCAATAGAAGAGTGTCCAAGTTTAGGGGAGGCTTTAAAAATTGTATATTGTAGTAAAAGTGGTGGAGGATGGAATGGCCATGTAAGAGGGGTTTTGAATTGTGCCTTCCTCATCCGGATAGCCTGCCATCACTTTGTAGGGTGAAATAGATCTCTAATCTCAAAGGCCATGTGTGGTACAAAATTATAGACCCCAGTCCTATTGGTTACTCCCATTTAGAGGATGCCTGAAATCAAGGGTCTGAATGGTGAATGAACATGACGGTAAACCCCATTGATTCAAGAGGTCTACTCTAGTTGGGACTAACAGTAGGACATGGGACATAGAATTTGCTTACTATACATGTGGATTGCAAACTGAGCATTTTTTTAAAAAAATGTTATGTATGAAAAATGTAATATAATGTAATATAATTTACAACATAGGTGGGCAAAGTGCAGTCCGCTGGCCTCATGTGTCCCCCAGGGCCTTTTTGGGCATCCTTGGGGTCCAGAGGTCAAAAAAAAAAAAAAAATTCCAAAGAAAATGTTTTCTTCAAAATGTTCCAAGAGCATTTTCATCATTTTCTCAGTCCCTACCCAGGGTCAGAGAAATTGCAAATATTTTTAAAAGCTTTTTGCCACAAAATACCTACCAGGGGACATGCGGGAATTTCCACCATGTTTTTTTTGGAGGGGGGAGGCCTCAAAGAAGCCTTTTTTGAAAAAAGACATGATTTCTGCTCACTTCCTGTTATTAAAAACAAGGAGTCTCTGGGTCCTAACTTGGTCCAGAAAGACCCAAAACATGGTGAAAATACCACCTATGCCTGCTAGAGAGTGTTTGAGAGCAACAAACCTTTTGTATGCATAGGTGGAGGGGATGGAGTTGGGGACGTACTCTTGCCCAGGACTAGCACAGTTCCTAGCCTTCCACAGTCGCTGACCCCTGATATAAAGATGTTTCAGAACGTAACATCCAAATGTTGGCTGGCACTGGATCTCAGAAATTCATGTCGCACCCAGAATACTCTTGTACTTAGCGAGGGACAACGGTAAACCTCCATTCTTTCCCCAAAAGCAGAGACAGTAAGATACAGGAAAACTAAGGCCCTCACCACATGATATCACCATCACAGCATGGCAACGCATCACTGTCAGTCCAGTGCCATTGCACGATGTTGTTGTGATCCCGCAGCTGGGCGTCCCCATCTGCTACGGAATCACCATCCACTGCTGCCACTCCATATACCATTACTGGAAAAAATCCTGTAATGGCTCCCCTTCCCACCATGATCCCGTCAGCTGGGGGCATGCAGGAAGAGCGGAAGCACTTGATAGCACTTCCTCCAGCAATATAGCACAGGAAGATGGGGGGAAAGGGACCCACCATTCTGTACCATGGAAGGGAGAAGGTGCCACCCGTTCGCAGGCAGCTGACCGGTGCAATGGGGAGCATTCAGGTCCCGATCACAGCACGACGGGATGACACGCAGTCGCAGTATAGTACAGTAAAGGCTAAAGATCATTCCGTGCTATAGTCAAAGGCCATTTCTGCACGAGTCTATTATAGCGCGATGATTCCACTTTCAAGCTCCTGTGGGATCCTGGGGTTTGCAGTTTCGGAACTGCAAACCCCAGGATCCCACAGGAGGTTGAAAGTGGAATCATCGTGCTATAACAGACTCACGCGGAAATGGCCAAGACACCCAGAAAGCATTATATTGGGAAAGTCTGATTCAGAAGAAGTAGAGGGACATACACGTACAGTTTTTGCTGTGAACCAAATATTGATATATAGATATAAGACAAAGGATTGGCTTGGTCCTGGGCAGGTTCTTATTTTTTATTTCTCTTAGTTATTGTCCCCCTCCTAAGAGTTTGTAAATCTAAATTAATTAAATCTGATATTTTTGAAAGACAGTTGTGACTTCTACAATGAGGCTATATAAAGAAAAGAGGATGGGTTAAAAGAACAAAAGGAGGGTGTGATATTTTACACAGTGGTTTTGTACGCCTGCCTGGGAATATATGACTTGGTTTAACAGGGTGGCTAGGAGTTGTATTTATGCTGATTTCAGATTAGCATCACAATCCTGAGAATTTCGATAATGCACTTTGTGTCTGATGGTAGGTCTTCCTCGAGTAGCAGTTCCTTCTCATGTCTTAACAGAATCTGGTTTTGAAGGGTTCTCCAAAGCAGTCTGGCATGGGGTAGGCACAAAGCATGGGTGGGTAGAAGGAAATGGACCTTAGAAAAGTTACCATTTTGGATGAACGTTCCCAGAATCACAGCCACCACAATGGCCTGCAACACAGAGCTAGCCAAGAGACTTTTCTGGACTCTGTGTAGGATGCTAATCTACAAATTTCTTATGCTGATAGATCTGCTCGTAAGAGCCAGTTAATGCAAATACTCCAATTTGCGTCAATTGCCACTGCCCATACGCAGTGATGTTACTTCTAAACCAACAGAAAACTCCATGCTGAGTTGTGATTTAGCAGAAGAAAACGCTAAACCAGACTTTTATCTGGCTTAGATTTTGAGATGTAGCAGGTCCAGCATTATTGCCTGGAAACCAGAAGAACCATTTTCATTCCATTTTTATCAATCAGAGAAACACAGATCTTCACATCTTTCCTTTCCTTTCCTTTCCTTTCCTTTCCTTTCCTTTCCTTTCCTTTCCTTTCCTTTCCTTTCCTTTCCTTTCCTTTCCTTTCCTTTCCATGTAATGAAACTGTAGCACAGTAGCTTGGCCCATTGCAAAACTGAAGGCCTTTGGTCAACAACAAGGAGGGGGAAGGAATCCAAGGTCCTCTTGTTTGGAAAGGGCTGTAGCACAGCAGTTACGGATCTTTCCTCACTCCATTCTCAAGTCTCCCAAATCTTTGTCTCCCAAATCTCAATTCCTAAATCTCTGTCAAGTCACAAGCGACTCTCACTTGGCAGATACAGTCTGAACCAAGAGTTCTTAAGCTGCAGCAGGAATGAGATGATATGGGTAAAGCAAGTTGTGAAATGCACAACGCTTTCTTTTGGCAATGGAATGGGATTTATGAACTTGTTACCCATCATCTGCATCAGGGACGGACAGTTGTTGGAGGCCAGGGGCTGTGTTAAGCCCCTAAAGGCACTGGAGGGCAGCACCCCATTGCCAAAAAAAAAATTATTCCCTGAAAAGGCACCCCAAATGTCTTCTGGTGACATAAGGGACATTTTTGTTGCATTTTGGGGCATCTTTGGGCCATTTTAGACCCAGGAGAAACCCTTTCTATGCTTCCTGTTCCATACCAAGCTTGGCAGGGACAGCCATGGCCATTTCTGCACTAGCCTGTTGTAGCACTATGATTCCACTTTCAACATCCTCTGGAATCCTGGGGTTTGCAGTTTCGGGAGCGAAACTGTAAACCCCAGGATTCCAGAGGATGTTGAAAGTGGAATCATAGCGCTACAACAAGCTAATGTGGAAATGGTCCACGTCTAATCTAATTTGTCATCTCAGTTGCTTTTAAAACATCCCGGTTCATCTCACTTTCCCCCTTCATCCTCATCTTATTTAAACTGCTGCAGACTTAGTTCAAATAACAACCATGACTTGCTCTCGTTAAATCAACAGGGTGGAGCAGAGAGGAAGGGATGGAGTCTGGCCCTTCCCAAACTGAGTATGTAAATTCCCGGTTTTCTCTGCTTAAAATAGTAGCTTTGTGTATTCTTCGTCTTTAATAACTTTTGCCCTTTTATCTCCTTTCCACATCCTTTTGACTTGCACCCTGATATTGCCTGGCCAAATGTGTCCCAATTTTTGTCTGCGGGAGAGTAGGCTATTCACTTCCTAATTTGTTTGTTTGATTTAAGGGCCTCTCATTGGCCTAAAAAGGGTGCTGTGCGGCTCAAAAATGTGGCGAAAATGCTCCCCATGTCCCTTAGAAGAAATTTTGGGGCAAAATAATCTGTACTCTAAAAATTGTACAATTTTCCACTATGGAGGCCACATAACAGCCCAGTGGCTATGCCTTTCCAACCAGTGATCTACTTGGAAGGGCATGTCCAGATTCTGAGCCCATTTCCACGCTAGACTGTTACAGCGCTATTATTCCACTTTCAACATCCTGTGGAATCCTGGAGTTTGCAGTTTAGGGAGGGGCCTTTTAGGGCCCAGAATTCCATAGGATGTTGACAGTAGAATAATAGCACTATAACATCTGGAGATTTTCCTCCTCTTGCCCCTCCTTTAGAGACCTGAAATCCATTCTGTTTGGCCTTTCATTCCTCCGTCCTTCAAATTCCCCCGTTTTGCTCAACACAATGTTGGTATTTTTGGATAAATCGTGCTCCTAAAGATAGATTTGTTCCAAAGACTATGAACGATAAAGTGTTTGAAAGTTTCTGCTTTGAGGGGATATCTGGCCACACTTCCAATTTTTATTATGTTAATTCTCGTTTTGTTGGTGGGTGGGAGAAAGATTGGTCTTAAAAGTAAGAATACAATCCCCTTCTTCTTCTGACTGAAGGGGAGGCGAATGGACAAGAGAAAGAGAGGTGGTGCTCAGTATATTTTGAGTGCTGCATTCTGTATTTTTGCAAGCTTATATTTTGCAGAGGAGTTTAGAAAAAATATGTGATGATGTGAAATATAATGTACTGTAAGTTTGCTGTAAATGATATTAAAAGTACTATTTTCATTCATCAAAGGTGTCCTCGAATGAACTTTTTTATTGGGCAGGGTTGGCAGCTGGGGGGCAATTTTAACTTCCAAGACACCTGGCGGGCTGTGTGGCCCCATTGTTGCAGAAACAGAAGTGAGATGACGTCATTCCCTGCTTTGGTTTTGACCTAGGCCATGTCAACACTACACTATTATAGTGCTATTATTCCACTTTCAACATCTTATGGAATCCTGGGATTTGCAGTTTAGGGAGGGCCCTCAAAGGACATCCTCCAAGGCACCTCCCTAAACTGCAAATCCCAGGATTCCATAGGATGTTGAAAGTGGAATAATAGCACTATAACAGTCTAGTGCGGAAATGACTCTAGAATGTACAGGATTTGACGAGGAAATGGACGCAGAGTCAGGTCCCACGTTTGCATCCATCGCCTGATGACTGTACTATCAAGTGACAATAGGCATGTGTGAACAAGCCATCGCAAGCCTCACACACACACATAGGCACAGCTTTTTGTTAGATTCATCTCTTCCATTTAGGAGCCAGTCATCAAATACCAGTCTTGCGGCCATGACAGAATGTGAGCCAGATTTCATCAGCACAGATTACAAGTGCAAAGAGAGAACGTAATCCAAAAATTGAGGATAACTGGAGGATGTGTTTTCATGCCTTTGTCATGTTCTGCTTGGCTTCCTGCTCCTTGAATTCAGTTAAGAACAAACAGAGCCAGGGGATAACTGAATCAGATTTTGTTATCTCCAGAGGAAATGGCAAAATAATCTCTGCAATTGTTATTCTCACTCCTCAAGAGGACAAAGAAACCAAAAAAGGGAAAGAAGAGACAGCTATGGCCAGCTTCCCTGAGACATTTCTCTTCCGAAGGCAACTGTCTCCCCAGAGAGTTTAAACAACTATCTGTTTTACGTGACACATTTCCAAGCAAGTGTGAGCTATAGGGAAATAATTCTTTCCACTCTAGATCCTCCCTTTAAACAAAATCTAGTCTGCTTATTTGAGTCTACGTCAACGTGGGATGCAGACATCGACACCAAAGGCCATGCTGGCTGGGGAGGATGGGTATTGCAGTCCGACGCATCTGGAAGGCAATAATTTGGGAAACACTATTTTTGTGCAAGACTGAAATTGTAACTTACGGCCTTTCTACACTACACTGTTATATTATTTATATTATCCCCCTCTCAACATCCTGTGGAATCCTGGGACTTGCAGTTTAGGGGAGGGGCCTTTAGAATTCTCAGTCAGAGAGCTCTTGGGCCTCAGTGAACTACAAACCCCAGAATTCCACAGGATGTTGAAAGTGGAATAATAGCACTATAACAGTCTAGTGTGGAGACAACCTTAGTCTGAATAACTTTTTCAAAATGCTGCAGCCTGTCCGTAGGATTGTCCATTTGATTTGGAATGCTACACATCCAACTCAGAACCAGGGACACCCTAAAAATAAAATAGTAAGAACAAGAGGAAGGATCTTACCTGGGGCGTTTTGACAGTATACAATTATAGTGCTATGATTCCACCCTATGGAATCCTGGGATTTGGAGTTTAGAGAGGGATACTTAAAATTCTCAGCCAGAGAGTTCTTGTGCCTCATCAACACGCAGACCTCATGATTTCATAGGATGATGGGGCCATGGCACCTAAAGTGGGATGATAGTGTTATAACCGTGTACTGTGAAAGGGCTTCTGTCTTAAAACCAATCCAGCCATCAAATTCTAAGCCCAGCAACTCATCTGCAAAGTGGTGAGTTCCGGCAGCTGCTGGTGGTTTCCATGTCAGCTGGGTGGCAAATCTATTCTGGATTTCAGAGTGAACTTTCAGCACTTCAGATAGCTCCTTTCTATGACTTGGATTCACTGCCTCATTGAAATGAGAGCCATTACATGTCATTGGCAGATTGGAAAGCTTTTTTTTTTACGGGAAAACCAATGGAAATAAAGTCACAATACAACATGTGGCCTGCATTTATACATGCTTCCCAACCCATTCCTTAAAACATCCTGGATATTTCTTTATTTTATATACTAGGACATGTACTGGGCCTTGCCTGGATTAACATTGCTCATTTTGCTTATGAGATCGGCGAAACAAAAGTCTGGTACCACCTCCAGACCTTAAAGGGGGTTTCATACCAAGTGCCATGCAAAATGGACCGAAACCAGTGAACTTCCAAAACAACAACAACCAAAAAGGCAATGTTTCACAATCAGCATCAAACTTGCATAAAAGTGTTTAGGATCCCAACCTGAGTGGATGTACAAGGTTTGGTCAAAGTTGGTTCATAGTTGCGCATTTGAGAGCAAAAACAAATAAGAAATCTAAAAGGTTTAATCACTTTGGATATTTAGGTGAATAAACCACTAATTCATTCCCAGCCCCACTCCAGAATTGCTGGCATTTTCCGGTGATTTCCCACACGAGGACTTACCAGACCTTACCCTGTTTAGCATCTAAAGTTAGACAAAATTGGGATGTTCAGGATGACAAGGTGCTAAAATAAGGCAGCACTGATGAGTCTCCTCCCCTGCCTCTTCCCAAAACAATCCTGTGTGAAGATATCAGGCCAAAAGAGAATCCATGGTCTCTGAGTTTCACAGCTCAGCGGGGATTTGGATCTTCAGAGTTGCAGTCTGAGACTCTAACCTCTAGGACACACTGCCTGTACTTGAAGCTGCTTGACTTGAGTCGTGTGTCAAAACAGATCCAGGCTGGGGTTCAATTCTACCTCTTAGTTGGCAGGTCCAGGCAATTTCATGTCAAGCAGCTCTGGAAAACCGACAGCAGAAGGGACGAGTGTGGCCCAGACTTCGGAGAGCTGTCACAAACACACGCCATGGTGAGCGGTGACAAAACATGAAGTGTTTGGCTGTGTAGAAGAGAAATGCTTTCTGACAGCCTCTCAGACTTCCTGTCTTTCCAAGTCCTCCCGCTCCTATAACACTCCAACACCCACCCAGGTGGGTTATTATTCTGGACCAAATAAAACTTTTCCGGCTGCAGTTGCCCCTGGCACCTCAAAAGCACCTCTCTCCTCATTATTGCTGCGGCACTTTTGTCGTGGCGGTTGTTGTGAAGCCTTTTCAGATCAGTGAACACCCTGCTGTCCCTTGTCCTCACCCTTTTGTAAATGCCATTCTTTGTACAGAGCAGAGATGGAATGAGAGAGAAAGAGAGAAAACAGGCTATCGCTAAGCAACACACATGCCATCCTCATAAAGTGCTCCACACATGAGGAAACCTTATCTCTAAAATAACCCAATGAATAGTTCTCTGGCAGATCAGCAAGGAGGGCTTATGCTCCACAAAACTTAATAGCCAGAGACATTAGCTATCCCGATCTTTGCCAAACTTGCCCTGAGAGTAAAAGAAGTAGCTTTATGCCAAATTGATGGGTCCGAGGGCAAATTGGGGCTACATGTTCACTAGAAAACAAGATGACTAAACCAGTATAACTGGATAGGGTTGGATATACCAGATCCTGTCTGATCTTGGGAGCTAAGCAGGGACAGCTCTGATTAGCACTTGGATGAGAGATCACCAACAAATACGAGGTGCTATGGGCTATATTTCAGAGGAAGGAAATGGCGAAACCAGCTCCAAGTATTCCTTGCCTAAGAAAACTCTATAGAATTCATGGGGTCACCATCAGTCAACAGTTGACTTGAAGACACACGTATACACACAGTCTCCCTTGGATGCCATTAGATAAGTTCATGGATGATGGGTCTCTCAGTGGCTAGCTGCTAGTCACGATGGGTGTCTATCTCCTCCAGGATCAAAGGCAGTTGCTAGGAATACCAAGATAGAAGGATAGAGGCACCTGTGCTCTGGGCCTGATAGTGGGTTGCCCATAGGCAACTAGTTGGCCACTGTGGAGCAGATGGGTGGTCTAGATATGTCCTTTGTTTCATCTAGCCTGGCTCCTCTTGTGTTCCTATGACTTTTGGAGCAGAGATATCGATTTCCGAAAGAAAAGAATGGGGAGACAGGTTTTGTCTTCATGCTCAACCTCTTATTAGAGAACATATGGGAACATCTCCAGGGTCTACTTCCAACAGCCAGCGAAGATCATTCTGGGTCCAGAGCCCCACTGTGCCTTTGCAGGGGCTACTGTCATGAATCATTGCCGCTTAATGAGCAACCGGTGGGAGGAAGCTGCCTGCTGATGGAGCCCCCGAACCGATCAGTTCTCACCCCAGGCAAGGACCGCTGTGAGGCAAATGGAGCAGGTTTGTAAATGGCATGGTGGTTGCTTCAGCATTTGGTTGCTGGGGCTAGAAGCATTTGCTCCACTCTTGTGGAGCCCAGCACCATTAGCTCCCACAAGTAGATTCTCTGTGAACATGTAGGCATGTGGAATGTAGAATTCCCCACCTGCAGGAGCATCGGAAATCTCTGGCCAGGTACCCGGATCAGGGCTAACCCAGGCTTTGAGATTTCAAGGACAAAACCTGAAACCTAGGGATGACCCCCTGATGATGATGTCACAGGAGGTGGGTTCTAGTGATGTCACAAAGTAGAGCTCCTGGTGATGTCATTAAGCAAAATGAAGCATCAACCTGAGGTTGCATGTAGTACATCATTCAGATTTTTTTTTAAAAAAATTAACTAATGAGGAAATACAAACACACACGTTCAAGGCAGTGCTCTTGCCCTTAGATTCCTTCTTCTCACCCTGAGGACTGGAAAAGAAAGGCTAAAGCCCAAGATCTGGGTACCCTACTCTCTGGCCTCAATCGTTTTAGTAGTTCTGACTACAATAGTCCTACTGAATCAATAGGGTTTGCATAAATGTTGGTTTGTCAATCAACAGTTATTTCCATGGGTAGGACACAGGTCTTTATCCAATATCATCTGCAGGAACACATTCAGAGCTTGGAAGCCTGAGCTTTTTGCACTGCGACTCCCAGAAGGGATTATGGGAGTTGTAGTCTCCAGAAAGGAATAGTTTAATGTACTGTCGCTGGATGCTCATCGTAAAGTAATGTTTCTGGAAATCCATTCAAAATTTGGACTGGAGTGGAGGAGCTAGAACTGAAATCCCTAAAGCAAGTTTTCTATGTATGCAAGTCTGCTCAAGAAGTCATGATGGAGACTCTGGCTGGAATGTTGTTGGTGCACTATGCAGGCGTAAAGTCCTTGCTGGTGTCGGCGATGGCAGCAGGAGCGAGAGGGTTGCCAACACTGCAGCCATGAAGGAAGTAAGGCTTTAGTGCAACAAGCCCCTGGCGGGTTTTGCCTGCATTCCCTCAACACTGCTGTCTGACCTTGGAAAAAAGTGCAACCAACAGCATTGTGCACCAACAGGATTCTGGCCTCCCCGTAAAGCATGCCTTACTCTGACAGGGAGGAGAAACAGGAAGCGACCTCAGAGAAAGGAGGAAGTAGCGCTTAAGCACAGCAGTCTATGCACAGATCTAGAAATGATAAGAAAGGAAAATGCTAGGGATTATCTGTCTGCCAATTGCCACCTACTCCAACCCACTGGTTCAGATTACTTGCGTTACTTCCAAAGCGTTGATGCTTTGATTTTCAAAGGTAGGAAATTCAGCTGCTGTTAACCTTTAGCTCTTCATTTGGATGCAGGAGACATCTGTCTATGCCTACAGACAGACCCATAAAACCATGTGCCGCCTCTCTCCCTTTCCCCGTCTATGTGATTACGGAGCAGATCTATGGTCACAGTTATCTCACCCATGGTCTTATCCTTGAGCATGAGCTGTTTGTTGAGCATGTTCTGAAGGTGGAAAAGAGCATTTTGCAATGGCCTGCCCACCCAGAAAGGAGACATGATGTCTTACGGTCGTTTAGCAACCACAAGATGATGCTTGCTCTCCCCAGGGCCCTATTGTTAGAATGCAGTGAAGCAGTTGCCTCAGGCAGCATCTTTTTGGGTGTCAGGAAAGGGCCAGCAAATGGTTAGCTTTTGAATTTTTTCCCCCTGTGTTTTTAGAGATGGGAAGGGGTCTTGTGGGACTTTCATCTCTCCTGTCCCCAAATAGAATGGACCTGCTTTGGTTATTAAGCACATTAATTGGAATAATTGGGAGAGGTCATTGGTTACACCAACACAGGCAGCAAAATTCCTCAGGGATGCTGCTGCCAACAAAACGGCATCAGCAACAGGCTAAGGAGCAAGGTTACAGTGGCAGAGCCCCATACCGTGGGGAGGAAGGTGAAAGGTAAAGCATGAATTTGGAGCCAGCATTAAAGGTGAAATATATTTCGACATCTGTGCAAAATGAAATGTTTTTTCTTCCCCCAACTGTCTTTTCTAATTAAGTCATCCCAAGCATTTAGGGCCCTTGCCAGCTCTCTTGGCCCGAACTGGAGTGCTAAGTTCCAGCTCTTCAACAGCGGCTTTGTTCCGTCAGATGCTGTCCTTGCTTGGTTCCACAGGGGACAGACCAACAGAAAAGGAGCGGCTGTGTTCCATTCTCTGCCGTGAGGATGCACAACGGTTCTTCTCTGTGACTTGGGCATCTTTTCATGAAGCACAGTGCAAGCGTGACCTCAGGATGGGGTGACTAACATGCAAACCCTGGCAAAAAGAGGGGAAATGCCTTGCCAAGGAGGAGGAGCTGAATGACAACCAAAGGGTTGTTCATTTGAACAAAATTTGCCTGGGCTAATTGATATAGATGAAAATTTAGAAATAATTTATTTAATTCGTGTGGCCCCATCCTGCAGATCCCAAAGAGTAAGGGAATATTGTGTTGCCAAGGAGTGGCAATTCATTTTTTAAACAGTTAACTCGTTAACTAACTGGACAGTTCAATGGTTCACTCTCCAGTGTAAATCCCAATTCAGTGACCTTTACGCCTGTGCAAGAGCCATCCCTTTTGCCTTATCACAGACATACTGCCAAACCAGAGACTTCTCCATAACTGTAACTTCTCTAGTTTTTATCAAGTTGCACGTTGTCATTTTGGTGCATAATAAACACAATAGCTAGAATCCTGCTGGTGCATACATAACTTCCCTACGGAATCAGTTGGACATTTTTTGTTCAATGCAAAATGTCTGCATTTAGTTCAAGATTGTGGAAACTGAGTTAAGCACACAATACTATAGTGCATACAGGCGTGAATGCACACACCTATGTCCAATGTCCTTTAGCTGTGCATTCAGTTGCACAGCACTATCATTCAATGCAAAGATTTTGTAGCATAATCAATGTATAACTCCACAAATAGAGATTTTACACTACAAAATCCCAATTGTGGCCCTAATAGGTCTGTTTTCCCTCCTAGTTTCCCAACTGCATATTATCAGTTTTCAAAATCCACACTTTTCCCAACTGCATATGGTAAGTCCAAGGGCACACTTTAAAAAGAGAGGGAGAGAGCCTGCTTACAAGCACATTTTCGTGTGTGAAATGTTGGAAGCCACCATCTCCTTATGGCCTTTTCCCAGGCTATTTCTCCTCAGCGTGCCAAGCTGGAAGGAGCGGAAGAGATACAAACCGACTGTTTGGGAGGAGGCAGAGAAGAATGAAGGACAGAAGCAGAAAACACATGCTGTCTCTCTCCGTTCCACTCCCCATAATGACCAAGGTATGCAGCCTTCAATTAAAGCTGTTGTTTCCACAGTTGTAACAGACCGGTGTCACTCTTTATGAACAGAAAAGGCATGTACTAACAGAGTTTCAAAATGATGCTTTGATTGTGTAGTTACTCAGTCCAGATGTTGTCGTTTCTAACCTCTGCCCTCATGTTTTCCCACTGTGACAGAGGGAAACAGAAGCCGGAGTTCTGTTAATGACTTATGCCCGTCTAACAGTCAATTACACCAATATAAGTTAGCGAGGGAGCAGGGAGAGCCGTGAAAGCCATCTCAAGCTGCTCTGTGCCAGTTCTTGACCTCTGGACAGAAAAGGATGATACAGGAGAACTGGCAAGTCCTACAGAGAAACTCCCCTTGATCTCAGATAGACAAAGTTACTGGATCTCAGTAACCCTATTTAACCAGTCCTCAGGACAAATGAGAGGGATCCCAAGGTGTGGATGGACATATAAGTTGCTGGCTTAAATTGCTGCAGGATGACAGGTATAGACTCTCCAGGGGTCCACCTGCCCCACTCCTCCCTCCTTGCCCTCTCAGACACTTTGGGCTCTGGCGTCTCAAGGGCTGAGATGCTCCTGATCTGGCAACTCTGAAAATGGGCCAGGGTGAGTCATATGGTTCTAAGGGCTGATGCTACCATTTGAGGCCGTCACTGGCAGTCCCAGATTCTGAGAAGCTGAAGAAGATGTCAGGGAAAAGAGGTGTGTGCCATGCAGCTAGCCCTCTACCCTCTAACCTAGCCTTCCACCTTCAGGTGTAGCGGACAATATTGTCCCATCTAGAATCATACCTGCACAAGCAGTCAAATGCCTCTTTAAATAAAGATGGAAGGAGAGCAAAGAGCAGGCCAGCCTTGGCCCTATGGAAGAGCATTCTAGTATGCTTCTCTTTTCATAGAACGGTGGAGTTAGAAGAGACCACAAGGGCCATTGAGTCCAACCCCCTTCCACCGTGCAGGAAGACACCATCAAAGCATTCCCAATAGATGACCATCCAGCCTCTGTTTAAAACCTCCCAAGAAGGAGACTCCACCACACTCCACTGAGGCAGCAGCATATTCCACTCTCAAACTGCTCTTACCATCAGGAAGTTCTTCCTAATGTTTAGATGGAGTCTCTTTTCCTAAGTTTGAAGCCATTGCTCTACAGTGTTTAAGAAAAAAAAATTATCAGCTGGTCCTCTTGACTTTTGCATGTGGAATTGTGGGAAGGGGGAGCTGCTTTCTTGTTCTCTGCCTTAAGCAGCAAAATGTGTTGGGCCACCCTAACTTCTGAGGGTTCCAGTAATGGCGAAAAACCCAAAAACTGGAAGTCATCAGAAATCTATGTATAGTTACGGATCTTCTTCCTGCTTAGAAAGAACCTATTTCAAAGGTAATTTGCTTCTCTTGGGTGCTTCCATGAGTACCAATGCAAATACTATTTGCTGGCGTTTAAGACATACTGGCATATAAGACACACCCCATTTTCAACCACTATTTTTTTTTTGTGGGGGAGTGAATCTTATACACCAGCAAAAACAGTACTTCACCAGATTTTGGAATAGTGCAGCACTGTCTACTGCTAGCTAATTATCTAGGAGCCCCATTTCCAACACATAGCAGGGAAGGCTGCCTTTCTCCCTGCCCCCATTCATCAGCTGTGGGGGCTACTGGTAATAATTGGATTTAAGGCTCTAATTAGTGAGAAAGAGATGGAGGAGGAAGGAAGAAGGGGAGCCAAGTGACCTGACAGTGGGTGGGTGTTCCCCGCTTTGTCTCTCTGGCTGATTAATTTGTAAACGGGTTGATGATGGCTATCCCCCATCCCACCTCCTCATCATTGTGCCACCTCTCTACAAAGAGGCCTCAACGTGTGGGTTTGTGTGCAATTATGTCTGGAATAAATGTTTTGCAAATGGAAGCTTCCCTTCTCGAATGTCAAGGGCCTTTCGATGCCCCCAAAGGACCATGTCACCCTTGTTTCCTGACTGTTTGAGCTTCTCTCCCTGTATCTCGGCCCAACATGTCCCGGTTCAGTGGCACATACCCTCCAGTATTTCACAGGCGAAAACAGGGACATATGTGGCCAAGATGGCAAAAGTTACTGATGAGGAGGAGCTCATAATCTATGAAAGCAGTTTGCTTTTGCCTGAGCTAACTGGGAATGGGAAGATTTTGGGCCTTCCTCAGCTCTCCCATTTCGTTCTCACGTTCAGCCTTCAGTTGAGAAGTGTTTAGGAAGTGTCCCAAAATTAGGGTGTTCAGCTGTAAGTGGGCTTCCTCACTCTCACACACCGTGCTTTCCATATCTGTGTAGTGGTGAATCCATTCCAGGTATTAGTCTGAATTTTCATAGAATCATAGAGTTGGAAGAGACCACAGGGACCATCCAGTCCAGCCCTCTCCTGCCATGCAGGAACCCACATCAAAGCACTTCTGACGGAGGTTCAGGCGGAATCTCCTTTCCTGCAGCTTGAATCCATTGCTCCTTGTCCTAGTCTCTGGAGCAGCGGAAAACAAGCCCGCTCCCTCCTCAACATGACATCCCTTCAGATATTTAAACATGGCTTTCACGTCTGCTCTTAACCTTCTCTTCTGCGGACTAAACATCCCCAGCTCCCTAAGCTGCTCCTCATAGGGCTTCATGGCTTCCAGACCCTTCACCATTTGGTCGATATTCTTCTTGAATTGAGGTGCCCAGAACTGGACATAGTTTTCCAAATGAAGTCTAACCAATGCAGAATAGAGTGGTACCATTACCTCCCTTGATCTAAAGGTGGTATCCTTTAAAAGAGGTCCCACCTAAACTTTAGGAAGAGCTTCTTCACTGTAAGAGCTGTTTGAGAGTTGAATGATGGAGTTTCTATTCATGGATGTCTTTAAACACAGGCCGGATGGGTATCTTTCAGGAGTGCTGTAGTGGTGTATTCCTGAATGGCAAGGAATTGTATGGATGGCCTTCCAACTCTATGGTTCTATGATATTTGCATGTGGGGAAGAATTCAATATTCAATCTCTCCAGCTTGCTTCGGGCCCCTCCCTCAACCACAAACCCCAGGAATCCATAGGAGGTTGAAAGTGGACTCATTGCGCTGTAAGAGTGTCATGCGGAAATGTTCGAAGTCCAAGATTCTGAACTAATCTGGGGTAGCCACAGACTTAAAGTTCAGACTAAAACCCAGAACTGATTTGCTACCCCACTGACACAGAAGCCCCCAGGCACCTCTTCCCCCACTCCCACCCATACATGTAATCAAAAAATAGCACTTTCATCCCAATACTCCTCACTGGTGCCCCCACCCATGCTTCCAAAGCTAATTAAGCATGACGTTATCGCTGTTTCCATCACATTAAGACCCCACTTGGCTCTCAGCACCATGGCCATGCCAAGACAACAGTGCTGCTTTTAAAGAGAAACAGCAGATTTTGGTTCAATTAAAAATTCATCAAAATGCAAATTAGCTCCCAATCTCTCCTCCCTTTTGGATGCTTCGCTCATTGTGGCATTTTTAATCAGAGATGGTAGTAAGAAGCAATATTCGTTGCATCAAGAACCGGGGAATGGAGGGTGTCTTTGTCACCCTGCACTTGTAAGTTATTAAAGACAGAAAAGACAGATAAGATGGACAGAAAGATACGGATCTATATTTGAAGTGAGGTTTTAGAACCCCAGGGGAGGAAATTTAATGGAGAAAAGCACTGGGAGGGGGTTTAAGTCCCCCTAATGTGGTCTGTATCCATAATGAAAGCCTACACATTGCGAGAAACAATGCTTTGAATCAATACACCACTAGTGAATTGTGAGGTATGGTGTATAGGATTTTCAGGAAATTTATAACTTTTAGCAGTTTGAATTCTGCAACTTGCTAAATTCAAGAACTTTCAAAGGTGCTGTTTTATCACAGGGGCAAGGGGATCAATCCATGCCCCCTCCCCAGCCATCAGTGCAGATATTACTAGAGGGTTTTTTATGGATATCTGATGCTGGGCATTGCAGTTTGCAACAGCCTCTTATACAATACATCAATCCTGCTTCTCCTGGTGTCATGCAGATCTGTCCCCTCTCTTTCCCTGTGTAGTGAGCCACGACCTCAACCACCATCACCACATAGAGTTTTATTATTGCGATAAAAATGCTTTATCCTGCCTTTTCTAGTGTGTTAAATATTTCAGTATTTGAAGGGCTGTCATGTTGAAGATGGAGCAATCTTGTTTTCTGCTGCTCCAGAGACTAGGACATGGAGCAATGGAAGCCAAAGGCAAACATCCTTTGAAGAAATGTTACTAAAAAAATCCCATGATAAGTTGGAAGGCATACCAAAACAATGACCGAATAAATAAATAAATAAATAAATAAATAAATAAAGTCCTCCAAGAGCCCTGATCCTATCATTCTAATCATTTGTTGAAGGGAGAGTGAGCACTTAGGCGAATCCTATTGCTTCATTCAGTAAGTGGGACTAGCAATAATATTTAGGCCCATGAGAAATGGTCACACTTGTGGAACTCCACTTATGCATCCATGAACTAAATTTATCTGTTGCAGAACAGGCCAAAAAAAAGTACAAGCACACATATAAGGAAACTTACGCAGGGGCCCAACATCAGTAGATTCCAGCCGATACTTATGAAATCCTGGTCTTGCCTGTCTCATCCAAGAACTTGGTTTCTCATTGTTCTAAAATACATTCTGCTTCACTATTAGATGTTTTCGTTTCCGGATACTCCACCAAAAGCAACTAGAATTTCCATTCCCCTTTCCTCCATCTCTTTCCCCAGTTTCTGCTGTCTCTTCCGCTAAGACCTCTCTCTTCTTGCCTGCCTTGGTTATTTTACCCTTCAGAGTCGACTAGTTCCAATTCTGATTAGATTCTTGTACTTATAGATCTTAAAGTGTCTTGTTCCTTATTGCTCCTTTTGAGAAGATTTTGTGAGTTTTATACCTTTAGCAATATGGGTTTGCTTCAGATCTTTAGATTTTTACTTCCCTGCCCCGTTACTATTGTTGCATTACGGCCAATTTTTGCTTTTGATCCTTTCTTTTTCAGGGTAAGTTTCCTTTATATATATATAGATAGATAGATAGATTTGTTCTTTATACGTATCGCATAAATAAATGCAAAAGGCATCTATGGAATAGTAGCTGTAAATTCCCTGTCCTCTGTACAAAGCTCTACGTTTGGTGACTTTCACAACTGTAAAATACACATATCAGAGCAAACGTCTATAGCAGGTATGCAGAAATTGTGGCCCTATAGAAGTTGTTGGGCTGCAGCTCCTATCATCCCCAACTTGAACAGCCAATAGTCTGGGATGATGGGGACTGCAGTTCAACAACATCTGGAGGAGGATGTAGTTTTTCCAGTCCCATAGTACAGCTTTCAGAATAATAACAGCCTTGGAAGTGTAACTAAATGTTCCTCGGTGTGTACCTGTCAGTTTTAATAGTTTCTAGAAATATATGAAAGTTTCCCATATAACTTACCTGTGAAAATCCAATCACTGCACCAAGTTCATTAGGTTCCTTAATTGCTACGAAGACATTCAGAATGTATGGTAAATGCATCCTAATTGCGAGCTAATTGACTTGCTATAGTTATCTTGTTACATGGCAATTAAGCACTTTAGCAGATTAAAAAGGAATAAAAAATTTTTATGGGCCTGCCATAAACAGGAATAAAAAGTCTTCTGACTTCCACATGGTAAAAAACTCTGAGCCTGAACTGAAAGGATCATTTTTTTTCCCCACAAAGTTGTCTGGTTTGGGGACTCTTTAGGCTCAGAAATGTTGCTCTGAAATTCTGCTCATTTTTTCAGTTTTTTCTCTTTTATAATTTTTTTATTAAGTAACTGGCTAATTACAGTCTAATACTGCTATACACACAAAAAACATTATTCCAATGATTAATACAAAACGATCAGTCCCCAATCTACAACCAACATATTTATCATCCCAATAAATATACTACTGTTTTCCCCTGCCCTCTAATCCCCAAGGGAACAAAGTCAATTTTTATTTAATATCCCTTTCCTTTGAAGTGGAGAATCATATTAATTGTATTTTTTATAATTGTGCACCCCTTCCTTTCTTTAGTTGTTTCTATTACTTTGTTCCACTTCCTTAACCAATCACCTTCATTATTTTAATTTTTCCTGTTTGACAATCTTTGACTTTTTAAGATTGTGTTCTAGAAAGCTGGACAGAGAAGAGAAGAAGAAAATGAACTCATCTGAAAAGTGGCATTGTAGGAGAATTCTACAGATACCATAGACTGCTAAAAAGACAAATGAGTGGCTCTTAGAGAAAATGAAGCTTGAACTAGAAGCAGAGAAGATTAAACTGAGGCTGTTGTACTTTGAATATATCTTGAGACAATGCAACTCATTGGAAAATAGGACAATGCTTTGTAAAATGGAAGATAGTAGGACCTTGGCTGTATCACACACTCTCAGCCCCAGAAAACCCCATGATAGGTACTCCTTAGGGTCGCCCTGAGTCAGAAACAACTTGAAGGGAAACAGGGCATCTTTTATTTTTATGAGACGGTGAAGAGTCTGGAAGCCATGCCCTACGAGTAGTGGCTTAGGGAGATGAGGGTGTTTAGTTTGCAGAACAGAAGGTTAAGAGGGAACATGACAGCCACGTTTAAATATTTGAAGGGATGTCTTGGGGAGGATGGAGCAAGCCTGTTTTCTGCTGCTCCAGAGACTTGGACAAGGAGCAATGGATTCAAGCTGCAGGAAAAGATATTCCACTTAAACGTCAGGAAGAACTTCCTGATGGTCAGAGCATTTCAGCAGTCAAATCTGCTGCCTCAGTGGAGTGTGGTGGAGTCTCCTTCCTTGGAGGTTTTTAAGCAGAGGCTGAATGGCCATCTGTTGGGATTGCTTTGATGTGTCTTCCTGCATGGCAGGGGGTTGGACTGGATGGCCCTGGGGTCTCTTCCAACTCTATGATTCTGTGAGAGCCAGCATGGTGTAGTAGTTTAAGCCTTTGACTATGATCCAGGAGATCAGGGTTCAGTTCCCCACTCAGACATGGAAACCCACTGGGTGACTGTCGGTGCCCCACACACTAGCAGTCGCAGAAAATCTAAGGGTTGCCTTAGTGTTGCCGTAAGTTGGAAACAGCTTGAAGGTACACAGCAATGACAACAAGAGTAGGAAAAGAGGATTGATTCAATCACAGAAGCCTGAGTTTGCACGACATGCACCGGGCAGTTGACAAACATGGGTCTCGAAGGTCTCTCATGAGCTGAAGCCAACTGGACAACAAATAACAACAGAAACCAAAATAAGATGCCAACAAGATGCTAACCACTGGACAAGAGAACATAAAACAACCTAGCCGTCCAACAATACCAACATTAAAAGAAATTACAAGTAAGAAATATGACTGCAAATCCAAGGGACCTTGGAAATAAGAAACTGACATTAAATAATTTCTAATGGCAATTAGAGAGGTCAGAGCAGAATCAAAGAGTGGGTAAAGTCAAATAATATTTTAATTGTAAGGTTATTTTGTTTCTATTTACACATCATAAGTTTTCCGTGCTAAATGGAAATATGTGGTTACCAACTCAACGGAGATATTACTTCCATTTACATTGTATAGAGACAAACAGAATACAAACCAATATATTTTTAAATTTTTAATTGCATAATAAAAAAAATAAAATAAAGTCACACAGCCACCCCCTCAGTGAATCTTCACTGCAATCTTCCACCCTGTGCCTATTTTAGCTTACAACTACTGTTTGTTCATTTGCACTTTGTTTTATTTAATTTATTATATTTCTATGCCGCTTTTCTCCCCAAGTGGGACCCGAGGTGGCTTCCAATGAAGTTAGAAACATTTTAAAACACTTAAAATTATACAAACCCACAAAAATTTTAAAAACATCTTGACAGACTAAAAGCCCGCAGCTTTCACACTGCTTTGTTTTAAACATGAAAATATTTGCACAATAGCGAATGAAACCAGCACAGCGTGAATGTTGATACAGATTAAAAGAAAGAAAAGAAAAAAAGAAACTCTGACTTTTCTGTCAACACTATGTTATCAAGTTATTTTTCTTTCCTTTTTTGTTTTCAAATATTCTATTTCCCTTCCCTCTTACACTGTAAAAGCGTATCACAGAAGCAATCGCACAATAGCACTAAATAAACAAAGCAGTCCGGGGGAAACGGTGGGAACTGCATCAGCACAACGGTTGCTGGATGAGGAAATCCCCAGTTCCCATTTTGCCTCTGCTATAAATTTACTTCTTTGTTTTGCTTTTTGTATTCTGAGATCTTGGGTCCACTAGTAACTGCCCACCCACACTGCCATTCCATAGATGACCCAGACAACCTAGATATTGTGAGACTCTGCCACCATCTTCAAAGGAGCAGAATGGCAGAGAATGAACTGGGTCTGCCTTTCAGGGTTGTTGTTCTATCTAGGGCCGTTTCTGCACTACACTGATATAGTGCTATTATTCCACTTTCAACATCCTGTGGAATTCTGGGGCTTGTAGCTTACTGAGGCCAAAGAGCTCTCTGGTTGAGAATTCTAAAGGCCTCTCCCTAAACTGCAAACCCCACAATTCCATTGGAGGTTGAAAGTGGAATCATAGCCCTGTAACAGTGCGGTGTGGTGGCCTTAGTAAGGACTAACAATATGATTTTAGCCAGTATTGTCAAACTCCGTTTTAAATGGAGTGTCACTGAGAGTGCATAGCCCAATATTTCATGGATGAAACCACTATGGATAATTCCGCAAGATGTTGAAATAGTGCAGAAATGGCCTTTCTTGCAATGGGAGCGAAATTCTTCTAGCAAGTACTTGGCATTTTCTTCAAGAAGAAAACTAGTGAGGAATTACAACCCTAGTTTGCAGTTAAACCTGGTCCTAGGATTGCCTGTGCATGGAATGCTAGAACTTTGTTGCTTGGTAAATGCTCACAACTGGGGGTCGCAAGGTGGTGCTAGATTTTGGGACAGCTTTGTCGGGGCTGAAGTTTTTGTCTAGTCCTGTGTGTGCAAGAGAAAGTGTGTGTGCGTGCATGTGTGTGAAAGAGTTTGTGAAACAGAAAGAATAAATGTGTTAAAAACAGTGTGCGTGAGCAAGGATGTGTGTGAGAGAAAGAGACAAAGAGGGACACCGTGTTTGTGACAAAGAAAGAATGTTTTCGAGCATGTACAAGAGGCAAAGTGTGTATAAGCATGCTTGTGAGAGCGTGTATTTCTGTATGAGAGAAAGACAAGGACTGTATGTATGAGAGAGGGAATGAGAAATGATGTGCGTGTGAGAGGGAGGGAGAGAGAGAGACAGAAAGAATGTGTGTGTGAGAACATTTTAAAGAGACCCTCCATGAGATTTTGGATACGAGAGTGACTGTAACAGTGTGTGTGTTTCGCGTGTGTGCGTGTATGTGCGTGAAAGAGAGAGACAGAATGTGGCGGAGTGTGTGCGTAAAATTGCGTACGTGTGTGAGAGACGGAAAGCGAAAGAGAGAGCCCACGAAGAAGATGCCGTCTCTGGAAGTGCGCGTTTCAGTGCTGAGAGCCTGGGAGCCTTTCAGCCTGTTTGTGTAAAGAGAGAGAGTTTGTGTGCGTTCGTGTGACAGTCGACTGGAAGGCACATACACACGTTTGTGAGGGATTCAGAGAGAGAGGCGGACAGAAAACTTTGCAGAGGGCTGGAGCGGTGGGGAAAAAAGGGAGGGGGCAGCCCGAAATTTATTTTCTCCCCCTCTGTCTCCTTCTCTTCCCTCCCTAGCGAGGCGCCTGGAGGGGATAAAAGAGTCCGGCCGAAGGCGAGGGTCTCTCCTGGTTTGCCCTCCTAACGAGCCGGAGGGAGGGCAAGGCCATAGAGTGAGGACCCCCCTTTCCAAAGTGGGGAGTGGAGAAGAGTCTCTCTCTCTCTCATTCTCTTTCTCTGCTTCCAGGAGACGTCCAAACTCTGGCATGCCTGGGACCCCTTTGGCTCAGACGGGGGGGTGAAGGAGGGAGGGGAGGAGCAACCCCTCCCTCCCTCCCTCCCTCCCTCCCTCTGCCGCCGCCTCCCCTCTCCGGCTCCGGCTCTCCTCGGCGGCTGCTGCTGCTGCTGGTGCCGCCGTGGCTGCTGCTGCGCGCTCGGCTCGCTTTCTTCCTCCCCGGCCGGCTGGCCCGGGCTGAGCCCCCGCGGCGCACCATGCCTCCTGTGCCTCCCTCGCCGCCCCTGCTGCTCCCCTGCCGGAGCTGGACCTTGGCCCTCCTCACCCTGCTTGTGGGGATCCTCATTTTCGCCGACATCTCCGAGATCGAGCTGGAAAACGGGTAAAGAAAAGAGAGAAAGAGAACCGGCGCCTGGCAGGCGCACAACTCCATCTCTTTCTCTCTCGGTTCCTCCTCTCACCCACACTGACTCCCACAAACACACCTTCGTGCACACACCCCTCTCTCACCCATGCACACAAGCACCCCTTTCGGCCCCCCACTTCTCTCCCCCACACCCTTTTCGCCCTGGTTCTTTCATGCGCTCAAACACACCCTCGCCACCCTGCTCTCTGGCGCACAAACACACCTCTCAACGCACACGCATACAGGCACACAACCGCCCCTCCCTCGCCCTCTCCCACACAGGCACCCCCCTCTCCCACACAGGGACACAGGCACACCCCCCACCCCTCTCGTTCTCCCCCCAGCGCCCTTTCACCTCCCTCTTGCACAACTAGGCACCTTTGCGCCCCCATCCCGTCTCTCTCCAGCATCCACGGGGAGCACTTCAGGCCCCCCGGCAATTTTTTTCTCTGGATGGGAAACTGCCGGTGTGTGTGAGGGGGAATGAGTCCTTTGTGGGATGGGATGCAGAGAGTAGGGGGGAGAAGGAAAGCTGTTGATGGGGGGGGCACACGATGGAGGCAGGTGGTTGCAAGGTTGGGGGACCCTTTGCCTCCGGGACGGGGGCTTCTCGAAAGGGGGTGCCGGAAGGGGCGAGGAAAAGTGGGCGTCTTGGAGATGGATGCTGCCGGGGGGAGTCCTAGGGGAGGGGGCTGAAATCTCTGATTCTCTGTCTCGGGATGCCGCTGGGGGTGGGGAGGGTTGGCTGACGGGTCCTTCAAAGGATGGATATGGCCGGGGGTGGGAAGAAGGAGGTGATGAGGTGGGAAATTGGGGGGGTTTAAAGAGAGGCTGTGTGTGGGCTGGGAGGGGGAGGGGAGGGGGTTCCGGAGTTTCTTTGTCTCTCCGACGCTGCCTTTTCTCGCCTTGGAGAGGCGGGGGGTCGGGAGGACTGGGGAGGGGAACCAAGCTAGGGGGGCTTTCTCCCCATTACTTGAGGGAAGAGGAGTTAGGGAGTCTGCTGCTGAGCGGGGAGGGGGGACTTGGGAATCGATGGGGGTCTTGGGGAGGTGGGGAGGAAGGGGGCGTGGCCCTTCCTTGGCTGGAAAGGGGGGACAGAAAGCAAAGGGAGAGAGAAGGAGGGCTTCCCTATGTCTATAGGTTGAAGTAGGAATAGAAGGAGGGGGTGTCAGGGTTGCCCCCTATAAGAAGCGTCAGAAAATGAGAGGGGCTTGGGTGCTCATTCAGCATTTTAACCCTGGTGTGATGTTCAGTTCCATTTCTGTTGGGAAAAACAGGATTGTGGTGAGGAATTACACAACAGGATCCCGACTAGCCAAAAGAGTTGCTCTTCAGCTCTTGGAAGGTGTAGAAAGAGGGAGCCCCCCTCCGCTTTTTGGACCCAGACACAGGCCTCAGGGGATCCAAGGCCATTAAGATGCAATGAATTGGCATCTCTTGCAAACAGCAAAGAAGAAAAGGAGTAAATGCAGATGGCACCATTACACCTGTGCATATGCAGAGTGCATTTCTCTCACAGCTGTGTGATAATTTCAAATAAATTACACACACACACACACACACACACACACACACACACACAAACACTTACCATAAAAGGTTTGGGCACAGCTTGCTAGAAGGGTGTTGTTCCAGTCAGATTCAGCCCACATGAACCCTGATAACTTTTGGGGATGCAGTTTGGAACCTCCTCCTCAAACTGAGGGGAGTTCTTTCAAGTTAGGCACCCAAGTTAGCCCCTGAAGTCTAAGGTTTAGACAGAGAGGGCCGTAAAAGGAGAGGGCTGTATAACTTAATGATAGTGTACACACACTTTGTATGCAACAAGTCCAGAGTTTGGTTCTTGACATCTCTGTAAAGGGCTGAGAAAGACATTCTTGGCTGGAACCCTGGACAGAGGCTGCTGGTCTGTGCCACCAATATGGGGCTAGATAAATCAGTGGGGCGCTAAATCAATCAATGTCTGATGTAGTGTGATGCCACTTTTGCAAGCAGGAAAGGAATTTTGGCAGTCTCCCAGGTCAGCGTTCTGGTAAATCTGCGCTGGGTTTCAGTCTGACTTTTCAAAGGAGCTGCCCAGGGTACTCAATTCCATCCCCAAAATACATTGGATAATTGATTGAAAGTTCAGGCCAAACCCCACAATGGATTCACTGATCCACTGGCTGTAGAGCAAAGACTCAAAACCCAGGTTGGGACATCAAGTTTTGTGTCTGGTCGAGAGAAAAAATTACAAAGTTTTTCTCAGTCAGGTTTTTTTGCGTCAGTGTGGGAGGGTTCAAACTGAAACTGAAAGCTACAACTTCCAGAGGGGAAGCCATAGTTGCCCTACTAGCCAGCAGCATTGAAAGGTAGTCCCATAAAAAGCAAAGTGATTCAGGGCAATTTTAAATAAATTATTACTGACTATACCTTCTCCAGTCCAAAAAGTTTATTAGTGGAAGATTGCTATGTGTATACAATCCTGACATTCAGATTTTGTTGATAAAGAGCTACAGATATATTTAAATACATCAGCCTGCTAGCAGTTTTTATTATCCTGCTTACCACCTGAAAATGCCTGAGTTCAGAAGAAAAATCCCTAGAACTCTTATCAAAGCTTAGAAAAACTGGCTCAAAAACACAACTGATCTCGTATTGCAAAAGATAAACATTTGCAGATCGCTTTTATTTTTGGCTTGCAGGAGGCATTGAATCCTGTGTTCACAAATTAAATTATGTGTATCCATTTGTGTCCCTTGAGTTTGAAAAAGCCAGGACTAGGTGTCTGTTTGGATACAACTCTTACTCTAAAATTGCCTTGGACTGACTTATTACGCGCCATAAACTCTCGGGGCCAAACAATTTGGCGTGTGGTGGTGTGCGAGCACAAATGTTTCTTTCTTTTGTATTCCTGGTGTTGTTGGAAGCAAACTATGAGGGAAGGAAGGTGCAGGAAATGTTGCCTTAAAGGCAAATTGGAAGCTTCTGACTGGTCATTGTGGAAGCGCGCTAGACAAATTGTGGGTAACATGATAGACATATTTGATCTAAGCTAGCAAGATTTTTCAGTTGTTGTTATTGTTCAAAAGCAGTGTTGTGTTCAAATCATGCAGTGTTAAGAGAGAGAATTTAGGTGGCTTGCTGTAGTCTGTACTTGCTAGAGAGGATGTAGGTGGGCCAGAAAGGCCTATGATAAGTGAGGTTCAGTAGGCCAACTGGGGCCGGCCCTACTGTTAGGCAGAGGGAGGCAGCTATTATTTCCCAATATGGGACTCAAGGGAGAGCCAGCACTGTGTAGTGCTGTGAACATTAGATTACAACCCTGCGGACCAGGGTTTCATTCCCCACTTGGACGTGGAACCCACTGGGTGACCTTGGACATGTCACATACTCTCAGCCCCAGGAAAAAACAACAACATGATGGGTTCGCCTTAGGGTTGCCATAAGTTGGAAATGACTTGAAGGCACACTGCAACACCACCACCAAGAACAGGATTCAAGGCAGCTTGCAGTAGTTAAAACAAGATAGCTAAATGTTCACAGGATACCAAAAATTAAAAAGCAATTAACAGCAACAAGTAAAAGTCTAACTTGTTGTACAAGGCCCATTTGTCCTAAAGAGGGAGAAAAGGATATTATCAGAATAAAAAGGGTTTTACCTGCTTGCAGAAAGAGAGCAAGGATAGTGCCGGTCTGGCCTTTCTAGGAAGGGAGTTCGAGAGCCAGGGGCAGCCACTGAGAAGGCCCTGTCTTGTGGTCCCACCAGATGTACCTGTGAGGGGGGTGGGAGAGAGAGAAGGGCCTCCCTAGGAGATCTCAAGATGCGGGCAGCTTCATATGAGAAAATGCACTCCTTCAAATAAGAATAGAGGCTGATGGTCAGTGGCGGAGAGTGGAGTGTGTGGAGGGAGGGCAGGAGGGGGCGGGGCTATGGCGCATGGGGGCGGGGCTGCGGTATGTGTGGGCATGGCCAGGGCATGCAGGGGCGTGGCTATAAGCCGGGACGCCTCCAAAACATTGCCGCCCGAGGTGAAGCGCCCTGTCCATCCCCCTGTTTCTACGCCACTGCTGGTGGTGGGAGTGGGTGTTCCTCCTTATACTCTTTGGACATCCCCTTTGTTCAAGGAAGGAGCTGTGTGTGCTACACAAGTGCAGAATGAGGCTGGCAGAGGAGAGCTGCAATATTCAGCTGTGCTCTGCAGTTAGTGTAGAAACCAAAGGGGCTGACAAGGAGAAAAAGCCTCTTCCTCCACCTGCAGTGTAGAAATGCAGCTCCAGACTAGTAAACTTTTTTGTGGGCTCATAACTTTGGTTGCTTTTATTTACAAGGCTGCTTCAGATTTAGTGGTAAATCCTGTGCAGCAAATGAGACAAGAGAGCTCTTCCTTCTCCTCTTCTGTCATTCTACTCTGGACAATGGGGCAAAACAGCAAAGGACAACAGTGACATTGTGCGTAACTGCAAATGTCAGAAGCACAAAATCCCACACAATGCAACAAATACATGCCAAAGAAGGATCCGAATTTCTAAAATAGACACCTGAATTCCTATTGGTGGCCCCAACTAATGTAGACCTATTGATCAATGGCTGAATGGTGAGCCAACATTTATAGAAATCTCATTGATTCAATGGATCTATTCTAGTTGGGGCCACCAATAGGATTTCAGGCCAGTTTGTGCTCAGAGAACCAATATGTATATATCATACTATAATTTAAAGTGCTCGCCTGTCAGTAATGCTACACAAATCTTATACTTGATGTAAGCAAACTTTAGACATGATCCATCAGCTACATCAGCCCTCTCCTGAAGATACGTTTTGGATTTCTCTATCCCCTGCTCTAGACTGCACATTTGTGAACCAATTTTGATGAAATTCTGTATTTACAATTACGATGATATCCCAAACACTTTTGTATAAGTTCAGGACATATCAGCAAACTTTGAGAGTTTTCAGAGCATTGTGGATTTGGGTCCACTGCACATGGAACTTGGTGTGAAGCCAGTTTTAAAAGTTCTACCATGAAAGTTTTTATAGAATCATAGAATCCTAGAGTTGGAAGAGACCACCAGGGCTATCCATTCCAACTCCCTTCTGCCAGGCAGGAAGACACCATCAAAGCATCCCAACAGATGACCATGCAACCTTTTTTTAAACATCTCCAAAGAAGGAGGCTCCATCATAGCCCTAGGCAGCATCGTATTCTGCACAGTAGGGCAGTAAGCAAGCACACTGGCAGGTAGGCATTTCGTTGCACAACACTGGCATTCGGCAGAAGAGTGGTGTTGCACAACCACTGTGTATCTATGGAAGGGTAGATTGCTGCTCGAGCACAATATAAGATCTTTGACTTTGTTTTAAATAGCAGGAAGCGTATTCATTGAGTAAGAGATCTGTTGACTTCTCTGCCATTGTACAAAAAACAGCGTCTCAGGAAACTTCAAATTCCATAGAATTTGAATCAGCTCCATGCTAGCTTCCAAAAACCATAAAGGAATGTGAATGTTTTTAGGATTTTTAGATCTCTTCATCAGGCAAGATGTAGCAAAAGCAAGTGTGGAGAGGGGAAGATTGGGTGTGCATTTAGCTTTTGCCTGAGCCTACTGAGAAGGGCAAGATTTCTTTCTCCTTCCTCTCCCCTCTTCTCCTCTCCTCTCCTCCTGCTGAGTTAACTTGAGTGCAGACTACTTTTGCACTTTGAACTCAGTTTGCAGCAACTGAAGTAAGCTGAGGGGGAAAAGAGTAAGTGCGAGGGAGAGAGAAAAACTGGAGCATTTTAAATGCAGCCAGAGAAGTGGGATAAGAAAGGATTAACTGGGACTGTCCTTGCTAAATCAGGACAGTCGGAGTATATGACCAAGCTGTAATCCAAAAAGTTATTTTTGAAATTGATGGTCTAGATGGGCCTCCAGCCTGATTCAACAAGGCAGCTTCTTAATCTGAAAACCCCAATGGGTGGCACGAAAGTGGTGAAGGAGAATCAAGGCAATTCCTTTTCTTTCCTGACCCGATTTTCCAAGCATGGAAAATCTCTCTCATCTCTCTCTCTCTGTGTATAGCACAGTGTGTCCTGAGCATTCCTCTTTGTGACAAAACCCATTGGGCAACCGAGAGTGCCATAGGAAAGTACTTTGGTTTATGCCTTGCAGTGTTGTTGATGGAGATAGTAAACAATTTAATTTTTTGTCCCCCTCCTCCTCCTATAGCACCTATGAATGATGATGGACAGGTGGTGCAGGTTATCGAAGGGATAATAACCTTCGTTTGAATTGACCAGGGGCAGCTGCTAGAAGAGATGGGATGAGAGGGGAAATGGGCCATTGGTCTGCTCTGGTCTGGCGGTAATGATAACGCTGTCACAGTCTACTTATTTATTTATAAGCCATTGACTTCTCCCCACTCCTGCCAAGGGGGCAGGCCTTTCAGTTCCCACTTCATATCTCAGAAACTCCGCCTCATTTCCCACTTGCCTCCTTTCTTTCTCTCCGTCCTTCTCTCTCTTTGCTTCATCCCTAAACCAGGGTTGGGGAAAGTATGGTCTGCAAACCATGTGTGGGTCCTGGAGATTTGAAGGAAAAATGTAATTTGAGTGCCAAGCATTGTGTAGCAAGGATCTCAGCCAAGGACAGCAGAGATTTGTACTTTGCAACCCTAATATAAATAATTTTTTTTTCATCAAAAATCCCACTAGCATTGAAAAAGACCCAGAATGTTGTTGTTTTTTCCCCACACTTGGAGAAGGATGAAAAATCTCGCAGAAGCTGGCAATACTTTACTTATTTATATATTAAAATATTTACATCCTGCTGTCCATCTAAAGATCTCAGGGTGGCATACAGTAGAACTAAGCTGACTGATTTAAACAGTGTGTAAAAATAAAATGATTTTAAAGGCTAAAAACATGTTAAATAATTAAAACCCAAATTTTAGCTGTTTTTAGCTGGTTAAAATATTTTGAATAACAACAATTAACTGATTTAAATATTTTACATGAGATGTCTTCAGCGTGGTAAATGCCCCCTTTCGCTTTGAGATTAACAACAGATTGTGAATATTCTTTACCTCCATAGGTAGAAGCTTTTGGGGGAACAGCAGCCTCCGCCAATTTTCACTGGGGACTGGCCCAGGCTACATCTTTCCTGGCTGACGAACCTGCTTTTTGTCTTTCTCAGAGGATGGAAGCTCTGAGCAGGGCTTTGAAGGATGGGAGGGGAAATTGTCTTTGAATGCAAAGTGTCCCTGTCCTATCATGTCCCTGGATCATCCTCCACACTAAACAGACCAGCTCCTTGGTGAGATCTCCAGTTCTCAGAGCGGAGCGAATTGCTTTGACTGTTGGGCAGAGATTTGCCGAAAGGTACCTGGTTTATAAATAATGCATTTCCTTTGTCTTGTAGGAATTCTGGAGGCAGAGGTGCAATCAGATCAGCAGCCAACAGCTTACATAGCAAATCTAATAGGTTTGTAAATTACATTTTGTGTCCTTTTTTTTTTTTTGGCTTTAAGACGACTATTAATCTGCTTCATCTTCTTTCTCTCCCCAGTCTGTTTTGTGTGATGACATGCTTTCCACCTGCCTCACAGATCTGTATTTCTTTCCAGTTAGGATTTTTTTTCTCCCTGACACACACACACATGCATGTTCCTTCTTCTTCTTAAATGGTGATGCCTTTTTGAGAATGACGGACAAAGCTGCTTAATCAGGCAGAAGGATGCCTCGGTTGAGGATATCAAAAGCCACTGAGAGGGCCAGCAGAACCAACAGATATGCATGCCTTGGTTTTCTGCACAGATTATTCATCAGGATGGCCAAAGTATCTGTCATGCACTGGACAACCCACACTTCACAAACCTCACTCTGAGGCTGACAGCAGTATTTATCTGTAGAAAATGCAGGCAACACAGCACACTTCTTTCCAGGTTGCAGAGACTAAAGCAGACATGGAGCTCACATCTTTCATATAGACATTTCCAAAATTTAGACGTGCAAAGCTGTGATTGGAAAGGCTCATAAATCTAGCATCACACCACTTCTCAGGCACTTCCCAACCCAGTGTGTGGTTCCCACTTTTCATCCTTGACCCATATTTCCTGCCTCTTATCTTAGAGACACCCGGTTCTCAAAACACAAACCTTTACTCTTCCATTTTCACCAAGCTCTGATCTTCCCCCCTTTCATCGGATACATTGCAGCAATAGGCAATCAGTCAATTAACCAATTAATACTTTGTAATAATACAAGCAGGCTCCAAACAGATACATTAGTGCAATCATCAATTAGCATCGGATACTTTGTAGCATTACACTAAGTTTAATGGAGTTCTACGTAGACTACAATACACTGTCTTAATGTGCATCCAGCAGACCAGCATATCACTGGGTCTATGCATCCTGACAGAATCTCAGCCATCTCAACCAGCAACCATAGCATCACAGAATTTTGCAGCAGGAAGGGACTTATCTGAATCTGAACCCCAATCTGAAATGGATCTAAGAAGTAATGGAAGTGGATGGCTCCAGTATCAACGGGGTGGGCAATCTGCCCTGGATATCAGTCTCAATTTTAAAGGATGTGTCCAAGGTGATGAACTTATTGAGAGGCAGTGTTTAACACCTTGGACAGTTCCTCTTAAATTCAGACTAAACTGCCAAGGGGGTTCATCACCCTCCCAACATTGTAACCAGAACCCAACACCTGCCTGGACTGGTTTTGTAAAAACTTGCCTGAGGAAAAGGCCTGAAAGTCTCAAAAGCTTGCACAGTTTCGGGCCCAGCTAATCCAAGTATTACAACATAGAGACTCTTGTATTTTTTGTAACATTAATACAGTTCTCTCTGCTTTTTTCTTATGGTAATGATGCCTACTTTCTCTCCATCTCTCCCCGCACCCCCTTTTTCTCCCCTTTTCCTGACCAGGGCTGAAGTGATCATAAATGGCTCCTCATCTCCACTTGTTCTTGACAGAAGTAGTGAAAATGTTAAGCACCAAGACAGGCCAACCCCATCCAAATGGAGGCATAACCAGACACTTGCTTTGAAGATAAGGTACTGAGAAATTACCTATAACAGGGGTGGGCAACCTTTGGGGTCTTGATGCTGGGTGGAGGCCGCATGCAAGAACACACATGCATAGGCATGGACACACACTCCCAACAGATCTGATGCATAACGGGGAAAGCAATCTACAGGAAGGCTCCTGAGAGAGGGTATGGACCGCTTTCTGTTTCCACCTGTTCCACCTTCTCCTGTCCTGCAGTAGTCACTACATGCCTAGAAGACATGTATTCAAAACCAGGCAGAACAATCAGATCCTCACCCTACCAACATGGTAGCCAGAACTCAACAATTGCCTGGCACACACTGAACCTTGAAAACTCCCTTTGCAACTGCAGTGGTGTAGAGAAACCATCTGCACCCTCTTAGACCAAGAGTGGACAACCACAGCAGCTCCAGAAACCAATATTCTGTCCCTGGGATTATCCAGTCCAGTGTAAACAATAGAGAAGTTGACAGAACAATGTTTTGATGCCCGACAAATAGTTTGCTAACATCATATGGTGCTTGCTTCAGGGGGCAGTAAGGTTGGGTGTTTAGCAAGGTTCCCAAGACCAGCAAAAAGCCAATTGCCATAATGGTGCCACCATCTCTGGTTTGCACAGAGTGTCCAAGAAGAACAGACATAGCTTGAAGAGCAGAACTTGACAATGATATTTCTCCATCAATGCAAAAAACTTCTGGGGGTTGCAGTCCAAAAGATTTCTTTTTCAAGTTTTGCATGTCTTGACCCAAGCAGGTTAGGCACCTTCACTCTAGTTAGCTTGCTATTGTTGTTGTGTACCTTCTGTCATTTCTAACCTATGGTGACCTTAAGATGAAGCTATCATGGGTTTTCTTGGCAAGAGATTTTCAGAGGAGGTTTGCTATTGCCTTTCTCTGAGGCTGAGAGAGTATGACTTGCCCAAGGACACCCAGTAGGTTTCCACGGATGAGCAAGGACTCAAACTCTGGTTATCCGAGTCGTAATCAAGTGCTTGAACCACTACATCATTAAAGCCTTTGTATTTGTATTTTTAGCTGTGCATGATGCTAACGGTAAAGGAAAAACCTGAAATCCAATAATTGCACCCTTCACAAAATTTTCCAAATGCACATTCCATTACAATCCATCTCTATCAACAGCATTGACACTCCACATCTATTTCATAGCATGTATACACCTCACACAGTTACATACCATCCAGCTGTCCAGGAAATCATCACAGTTAATGCTCTATTATGTCACTTTTCCATTTGCTTTTCCATTTTCTCTTTCTTTCTTTCTCCTCCTCCCATTCCCCCTTCTATCCTCAGCTTCCTTTGCTGAAAACAGAACTCAGTGTGCAAATGTACTTTGCACTCAATTAACTCAGCATGGGGGAAAGGAGAGGAAGGGGTAGAATCTTGTCCTTCCCAATAGATTCAGGCAAAAGCATACTGCTGCAGTCTCCTAGCTTGTCTGTTCTTCCTCATTAATAACTTCTGTCATCTTGACCACATCTCAATATTGCTTGCCCACACTTGTCCCAATTGACAACTGTGAAATTTTGGAGAGTATACTGTTATACCTGTGCAACAGTTCTTGTGTGCTTGGCTCTCTTTGCTGGCTGAGTCACAGACCTACACAGGTGAATTTATCCCTTTCTTTTCTTCTTCTTTTTAAGAAAACACATCTTGAAGTTTCTGGATGCTGAGAAGGATATCTCCGTGCTCAAGGGCACTCTCAAACCCGGGGATATTATCCACTACGTGTTTGACAGGGACAGCACAATGAATGTTTCCCACAACCTCTATGCCCTCTTGCCCAGGACCTCACCCTTGAAAGGCAAACACTTCCGGACCTGCGCCATTGTGGGAAATTCGGGTATCCTGCTGAACAGTGGTTGCGGAAAGGAAATTGATGCTCACAACTTTGTGATAAGGTAAGAGCAACTGCATGGAGCCGACTCAGCCAAAGTCCTGTCCAGATGGTGCTTTGAAAACTCAGCTTTCTCAAGAAATCCTTTTTTCTTTAAAACCATACAGGACAAAACCCTGAATCTGGGATTCTTTAGTTTTGAATCTTTAAACAGAAGTTGGATTGGCATCTTTCAGGAGTGGTTTAGTTGTATATTCATGCGTGGCAGGGGAATTGGACTAGGTGAGAACATTCTTCCACCAAGATCCACCAGAGTTCTCCAGAGGTCTCAGCAAATGATCTTGTCAGCCTGTATCTGGCTGTGCGGCTCAGCCTTCTTTGTTCCCCTCCATTCTCCTCCAGCCACAGAATGGTCTTTGGAGGTTGCTAGCACAGAGACGTAAGTCCTGGGAGGGGATGCTTACGGGGCGGGGGGAGAATACCAACCTTTGCAATGACCCCCCAAATACATACACAAGTGTAAAGTAGAATTGTACTTAATGTATGTCACTAACGGAATGCTGGTCCCGATGTTTTTGAAAGTGATTCACCGGTGTTACTCATTATAACATCCATTGCTTGCTGCTTTTCCATTGCTTTCTGTTGTGTTTCAAAGAAAAACTAGGATTGCTAAGTGGAATTTTGGCTGCAAAAAGGAAAATTGACACTCCTGGAGTGGTGACTATCCTGATTTTAATGTACTTTAACCACTCAAAATGGTTTTAGTGAAGTCAGAAGTGAACTTCAAGTTCCATGGGAGAGTCCATGGTGGAAAATTGGGTCCTGCATCCCCAGAGTTTAGCAAAACATGCACAAACACACACACACACACACACACACACACACACTGTCCATCTGCCAAAATGAATTCATCTCACTGAGACTCCTGCTCTACAGCTTGCACCCTAAATTAAATAACGGGAGAAGAGGGCTGCACTCATTTCCCTTTCTTTATTGTTAACTCTGCATAATCGGGCAGAGAGGCTGCTTGTAAAAGAGGCGAGGTTTGGAGTTGGATGAGCAAACACAAAAAGAAAGGGTGCTTGGTGATGCAAGGCCCCATGAGACTCCTGCATTTGGTAGAACAGAGGGAAGAGATGGGAGGCATGTCCCCCAGCAAAAGGCCACCAAGAACAGTACATCAGAAGCAGGATGAGGAAGCCTAGTATGGATCTCATCTTTTCCTCATGGACCCCGTATGTTTCACACGAGTGGTTCCTAACCTGGGGTTCACGGACCCCTGGGAGAATGTAATGGGGTCTGCAAAGGTTGAAGAAATGTTATGAGCTTCTACTGTTGAAGGAAAGGAAGGAAGGAAGGAAGGAAGGAAGGAAGGAAGGAAGGAAGGAAGGAAGGAAGGAAAGACAGAAAGACAGAAAGACAGAAAGAAAGAAAGAAAGAAAGAAAGAAAGAAAGAAAGAAAGAAAGAAAGAAAGAAAGAAAGAAAGAAAAGAGTCAAACACTGACCTCCGAGTCTTTTGCCAGTGGCAGACATCATTTGTACAAAGTTTCGTTGCAATATCTCAAACTTTTCAAAAGTGATGAAACTTATAGCAAAAAAGTGTACTCAGTTCTTGCTCCTTTTGCATGCAATGAGAATATGAAAGTGAATGACGCTGAGTGGCTGAGAAAAAGCACAAAACTTTTCTTGCCACCACTTAAGCAGTGGAATAATAGCAGTATAGCAGTGTAATGCAGAAAGGGCCTATGTCCAACAGTGAAACCACCAAAAAAGGTTACTTCTCCAAATTCTGCACGCAAACATATGCTGTCCTTTTTTATTGTTTATGATTTATTATTAAATAATTTAATATTCTGCCAGTTTCCTCAAATTTATACTCTGACTTGCTTCCTGGCCTTTCCGTTTCCAGATGCAATCTAGCTCCAGTCCAGGAATACACCCAGGATGTTGGTACGAAGACGGACCTGGTGACAATGAACCCGTCAGTCATCCAACGAGCCTTTGAGGACCTGGTGAATGACACCTGGCGGGAGAAGCTGCTCCAGCGCTTACACAGCCTCAACGGGAGCATCCTTTGGATCCCGGCCTTCATGGCCAAAGGGGGCAAGGAGCGTGTGGAGTGGGTCAATGAGCTCATCCTCAAGAATCACATCAATGTCCGCACCGCCTACCCCTCCCTGCGCCTCTTGCATGCCGTCCGCGGGTAAGTGGCTTTAGGATGGAGTGAGAGCTGAGACCAAAACCCTTCCCCTTCCCCTCCTCCATATCTAGGTAGGTATGAATGTATGCCAACAGAACATACAAAGATTTGGCTCATATATCATTATCGAATCTGCAATTTCAAATTTGGAAATGTCTGTAATTAATCTTTGCACCCAATAAGATGAAATGTGGGAGGAAGACTTTATATGGCTGGATTCATGCTGGTGTTTTATATTCATCTGACTTCCCTCCCACAAGTGGTAGCATTTTTTTGTCCACAGCATAACATCTGTATTCAGTTTCCGGTTGTGCAAGAGGAGTCCTGGAAGTATACCAGTGGCACATACAGTTGGGCTCTTTTGAATGGCACGTAACTATATATCGTTTGCCTTTGGTGTAATAGAGCCAGCATGGTGTAGTGGTTTGAACATTGCACTACAGCTCTGGACCGTGGAAACCTCACTGGGAGACCCTGGGCAAAGTCACACTCTCTCAGCCTCAGAGGAAGGCAAAAGCAAACCCCCTCTGAACAAATCTTGCCAAGAAAACCCTGTGATAGGGTCACTTTAGGGTTGCCATAAGTTGGAAACAACTTGAAGGCATACAATGACAACAGCAACAACTTCAATGTAGCATTTGATTTGCCGCTGTGCCTTCCCCCACTGCAGAATGGAGCAATGAGTAGGCACCCTAGCAGATACACAATCAGTGTGTACACAATACAGGTATACAGCAAAAAAGTGATGTCTCTCTGCCATTCTCTTTTTCTCCTTTCTCCATTGCAACTGGCTTTTGCTTTTCACTGCTACCATTGTCTTTGCTTTCACTTGCGCTGGCATAGTTAAATTGCAGGTGGAGCCAATAGGAAGTTGGGCATTTCTCCTGTGTATGGCTTGAATCCAGCTGATGCAACCCCCGCAAAAAATTAATGATGGAAATGTTGTTTCAGCAGCTTTGGAAGGTCTTGCCAGAGTGACTTACTCTAAAGGGGTATGTAGTGGCAGGTATCTCCTCACTTTGTTGTAGCTTCCCAACTCCAGGCAAACTGTGCACGGAAGAGCAGTGCTGAGTGGTGTTTGCCAGTTGTGAGGTGGGGGGAGTGGTGGAAATAATTACACCCTTCATCCAGTCTTCCTTGCCTTCTAATTAAAAACCTGGACTCTCGTGCAGTAATGGTTTCACTGTTGATGCAGCATCCCATGTGCACTCAACACAACCTCATTTGGGTCTGCAAAATTAATTAGTTTTCATTACAGTCTCCAGCTGTTTTGCAAAACAGGGAAAGGGCTGCAGTGGTATGGACAATGCGGCAACAGACGTGAGCGAGGGGAGGGAAGAGAGATAACACAATAATTTGCAGAAAGGACTTTTTTTTTCACTCTCTTGGTGTGGTTGCAGTGCATAATGAAAATGTCTTGCCCATGGAGGCAAACACAAGAGATCTTAGGGATGTCCCTTTCACGTTGGCACAGAAGGTGTTTGGGCAGTCATTTCATCCTTCTGCCTACTTCATGCTCATCATCATGATTGAACTTCTGTCAGCATCTTTTGGGTACCAACACAACATTGTATGGGGTTTAAAATAGGACATGGAAAAGAGTACCTGTACCCAAACATTAACCCATGTTCTCTTTTACAGTGAGATTTCTGCAAACATATGTGCCTCAGCACCAAAGCAATCAGATGAAGCATGTTTACCTTCCTCTCTCTCTCTCTCTCTCTCTCTCTCTCATCTCCCTCCCTCCTTCTCTCCCTTGTGTGTGTTTGTGTGTATGTGCCTCTTCACGCTTTAAGTCACCTTAAAGGAGTTTCTTAGGCAAGAATACTCAGAGGTGATTTCCTCTGAAATATAGCCCAGAGTACCTGGTATTCCTTGGACACTCATAAAAAACACGTGAAATGCAAGATACTCAGGTGATGACAACCACATACTATGACAAATAGACATCTTTTGCTACTTGGGGGAGCACCTCTACCAAAAAGCTGTGTTGTCTAAGCTGACTCTTGGATGCCCAGTTATGAAAGGCCCTTTGGCACAGCACTATCAATGTTCTCTCTTATCTTAGCAGAGCAAGAGGTGTGCTCGGGGTGCAAATCACAGATTCTCACCTGCTATCCCTAATTTTCATTTCAACAGATGATTTCCCCCAAGTTCTGGTAGAGGAGTACTCATGCTTTATTAAAATTCTGTTCTCTTCTAGATACTGGCTAACGAACAAAGTGTACATAAAACGCCCCACCACTGGTCTGCTCATGTACACTCTGGCAACTCGCTTCTGCAACAAGATCTACCTATATGGTTTTTGGCCATTTCCTCGGGATCAAGACCAGAACCCTGTCAAGTACCACTACTATGACAGCTTGAAATATGGCTACATGTCCCAGACTAGCCCTCACACCATGCCTTTGGAGTTCAAAGCCCTGAAGGCTCTCCACCAGCAAGGAGCCTTGAAACTTACAGTGGGCGAGTGCGACGGGGCCACATAGAAGAGCTTTCCAGAAATTCACTTTTCCCCCCCTAGAGGCTGTGTGGTGTGGAAAGATGGGGAAGGGGGAGGCAAAGATGGGCAGAGGATGAGTAGGTGACAGCTTCAGTGTCCTTTGTTAACTGTTTGGGACGGAGACACAGGCATGTCTGTGGGGCGCTGTGGGTGCTCCAGGTCTGAGTGGTGTCACTGTTTGGTGTCTGGGAGGAACAGAGCTGGTGGGAAGAGAAGCAAGCAGCCCAGGGCAATGGACTAGCTGGCTGAAGAGCTAGGGAGGGTCCTTACGGCAGCTGTTTCCCCCTCCTCTAGACTTAGAAAGTCACTGTGGTTGGTTTGTATGGGTACTTTAGTGTGGCAACTATATGTTAGGCCGAGTGTCGTGAGTGGTCTAAGAGTTGGTAGCTAGGGCCCGTGTTGGCCAGGAAGCTGGGGTTCTCAGCTCGTGTTGTGTTCTTGGCTTAGTGGTAATGGGGGGTGGGAGGGGCACCTAAGGGGTGGGAGTTATTCCTTGCATCTTCTGGAAAAAGCAACGAGGGAGCACAGCTTATGGAAAGCTGCCATGGTCGGTTCTCCAGAGAAGTTGGGCCAAGACTTCTTAAGTGAGTTTATGACTTTGATTGGGAGCCCTTGAAGGAAAGGACTGACAGAGACCTTTCATTTGAAAGAACTGAGCAATTCTCATCTTGGGAATGGCTTGTTACAGGTCTTTGGAGATGAGATGATTAAATTTTGTGCCCATTTTAAAGGAAGGGAAAGTAGCAGGACCTCCATAAGACAATGTGGTTGTACACATACAAAATGGAATAGACTTGGGTGGGCCTTATGGTTTTCTTTCCTTTCCTTCCTTTGTAAAGAACAGTTTTGGGGCTGGTGTGTGTAACACTGTTTCTCATGCTATGTGATATGAGGGACTGACAATTATTAATGTGCCAGGGACTGGCATCATATTTATACCCATTGGCAACAATTGATTCTTTCTTTCCTGGAAGCTCTCCATGAACAGGCAGCTGATGCCATGTGGACCACTTTGACTCTACAGACTGCCGCTTTGAGCGGCACTATTGTATAGGAGATGCCAACACACGCAGTTGGCATCGGGGGTTCAACTTTTAGAAAATGGGGGACTCCCCTTTGGACCAAATTCATGACCCAGGTTCTTCAGTGGAACCAAGCTGCAGATGTCAAAAACTAGTGGAATTTTTTATGAACCATTAAAATCCTCTGTTTATTGTGGTTTAGCTAATTGGTTAAAAAAGAAGAAAGTTTTCCAGTCACTATGAATGTGTATTTTGTTTTGTTTTTGCCTTGTGCTGTTAGTACTTTCAAGTTGACTCCAGCCTATGGCAACCTTATCCTGAGGTTTTCTTGGCCAGATTTATTCGGAACAGGTTTGCCACTGAGGCTGAGAAAGTGTGGTTTGTTCAAGCTCACCCAGAGTTGGACTGGGGGCATAGACCAAAAGCAGGAACTACGCGATTCTATTTGCTTAAATGCCTTTTCTGCTCCGTTTACGTACAACACAGGGTTTGTGAGTGTAATTTTTTTCAACAAATGATACACAAAGAAATAACAGGCATGAGACCATCCCCTGGTGTACCTTCTTATGCAACATCCCTGCGAGCACTTTTCTTCCCATCTTGGATTGTTTCTGATCTCCAGACTGGACTGAAAAGAAGACAGTCTTGTGGCAGGCGGTGGGGGGGTGTGTGAAGAAAGATTCAGCCCCTTCCCACACGCAGAGTTCGTAAAAGCTCCTTTCTTGGGCTGTGACACCTGGCATCTCCATTACCTTGCTGTAGCATTGTAGTTCAGAGGAGTTAATGAGAGATCTCTAGCAAAGAATTCTAACTACCAATGCAAGCTGCAAATCCCACAATTCTGTCAGATAGAACCAGTATAGGTGGTATCAAAGTATCTGCATAGTGTAGCTTCCCAGTGTCTCTCAGTGTTGACATTAACTGGCATTAAGAAAACATTTTTGCATGGCTAGAAAAGAGATGGTTGCATCATTATTTCTCTCACATAAACACAAGATATTGGGGGGTGGGAGAGTTGAACAAGTGCTGATGTTGCAGCTTTACTCCTATCAATCCTCCTATAAATTCTGAGAAAGCAACATCAATGTAATGCTGGCCACAGACATAGCAGCTGTCATTGTGTTAGTGAGATATGCAGGCTACACATTCTGGATGAATTATTTGCTGTATCGCAACAGATGTATTCTGCTGATAGTAGCAGAAGCGGAGTTGTACATACAGCAACACTGCGCAATATGGGTGCACATTATGCATTGGGGTGAGTATTGCACGATTGCACCCAGTCATTGAGATGAGTTGTGCAATGCTGGTTGTGTAGTGCTGAAATAGTGTATCTTTACATGCAGATGTTTGTGCTACTCTACAGGCATGTTGGATTGCATCCCCAGATTCGGTGCAAGGTTCAGAAATCTCACATATGAAGTACAGGAGAATTTTAAAAAAACAGTCTCAGAAGAAAATACATATTCAGAAAGCAGTCAAGCCTCAAAGGTTAGTGTTAGCATTTGCTACATCGCCAATCAAGCATGCCCTATGATGATGTTTTATTCACTCGGGCCACTTCCGCACAACACTCTTATAGCGCGATGGTTCGACTTTCAACTTGCCGGCCCCTCTCGAAACTGCAAACCCCAGGATTCCATAGGAGGTTGAAAGTGGAATCATCGCGCTATAAGAGTGTCGTGCGGAAATGTTCTCAGTGTATGCTGATGTTACAACCTCAGAGATGATTCTCAAAAACCGGAGACTTCCACATGTTTGCCAAGAAAGCTCATAAAGCCTTAGTCTGTTCCAAACTGAGCAAAGAGAAACATGCTCGTAATTAGTCTCTGCAAGGTTCTCAAGGAAGTGCCACCATTTTGAATCCAGTTGTAGATGCCAGCCAAGCTTCATTGCATGTTAGAAAGTCTTTACACCTCAGGAGGTGGGCATTACCTTTGCTGCCAGTCCTGCCAACAGCTGTTCGGACTTTGCTGGGCATCGGGACGCGAAGGACTGAACAGCTGGTGTCTCATGGTTACTTGAAACAGGAACACCTCCTCTCTACAGGCTAGACAGCTGCCAAGTCCAGCATGCTATATGAGCACTATATAGATTTACTCTTCCGTTTCCTGTGAGCTCTCCATGGTTACCTGTAATACAATCACAGGAGCTAAACTTTGCGCTGACCGGTCTCTCCCCCATGCTGTGTTTGGCTCCTGTACCTGTGAGAGCGAAGCTTGCACAACCAGAAATGAATAAACATGGAGAAGATTTCAAAGAGATAGCTGCCTTTGTCACTGCAGCATAAAAGTAGTAAAGAAAGATAGAAAGGACGGGAGCACCCAGCCACAGCTTTGAGAATCTTTGATGTAGCTTAGCACCAGATTTTGCTTATTTCAATCCACTTCTTTAGCCACACTGATAGAGTTAATATCAAACCTCAGGTATATTAGCAGTTGCACAGTTGTAAGCTGGGATCAGAGCATAAACAAAGGGAGCGTTTACACTGCACTACTGGGGTACCATGATTCTGTTATAAATGCCATAACAATGTCCTATGGAATCTTGGGACTTATAGTTTAGGTTGGAGCATTTAGAATTCTCAGCAAGGGAGCTCTAGTGCCTCACCAAACTGCAGACCCCAGGACTCCATAGGATTCAGCTGTGGGAATTGTAATGGAATCATGGTGCTATACTATGTTGAGTGTGAATGGGCCCAAATGTTGCAATTTTCCTCCCATAGATCACAATTCTTCAAAAGCAACTTCAGAAAGATTCAATTTGTGACAATTTGTGAAATTCAACTTCTCAGAGTTGTGTCACTTGACCCACAAAATCCCCAAAGAAGTGAACAGAACTACACAGAAAGGAGCAGGCAGGACTTATAACTTTACTTTTTCTAGAAAAAGTAATTTGTTCCTATTCCTTGTTATGTTGGGTTTGCCCAGAATGAGCAAAGCCCTGACATCTGGTCTAATTTGTCACCTTTGTTGTTGTTGTGAGCTTTGCCATGCCATGCCTATGGGGTGGTAAACCCACTCTGGATTTTCATACAAACTACAAAGGAGCTATCCAAGGTGCTGAGCATATTTAAGAAATAGGATTCAGCACTTTGGAGAGATTCTTAAAATTCAGATCAAAACCCAGAACAGAATCACCACTCCACCAACATGGGGGCCACCAGATATGAGCAGCCTCAAAAATCTGTTTTGGGGAAGAGAGGGAAGAAGGTAACTCCTGTGGTTTCTTAAAAATAAAAAGTTGTCTTCACTTGGTGTTAAATGCATATTTCCATTTGGATTTTTCCAGAAAAAAATGGAAATGTGGGCTGGGGAGTCACACAGCCCTTATTAAGCCAGGTGCATCCCATTTTCAGAAATGGAGTAGAAGTTGACTTGCCAGATGTTTTGAGACCAAACTTCTCTAGGAGACGGCAGCTTAATGAATCTCTTAACGCCTAATTAAGACCCATATTCCAAAGAGAATAGGACAAAAAGGGCCTTGGAGCAGCTCGGAAGGGAATTCGCATGTGTGCCGTGCTCTGAAAAGGGCTGTAATAACACACCACATGGTCACAGTAGCAGCTTTTCACAGGGCCTTATGCTCACTCACTATCTGTCTTTTCATGTCTATTTCTGGCAGTTGTGTCTCTCCTCATTTTCTTCTACTGCCTGTTGCACTCAGGAAAGTCACTTTTTAGACTGAAACACTCAAAACTCCCCAACCAGCTTAGTGGGAGGATTCTGGGAGTTACCGTCCAAGGAGGAGGAATATTCCCACCCTCTGCTTCCAGGGGGACTCCCTCTTTCTGTCCATTGTCCCTGGACTACCTTTTCATTTCCCTTCATTCCCAAACATCCCTGTTTTCTGGTACCCAACCAAGGAAAAATAATTTCTATTAATTTATTTCAGCATGGGGTTTTTTTTAATGCCATCTTTTTGCAAGAGTCACTGAGGTGGAGCACAACAAATCAAATGAAAGCAACGATCATAACATAAAAATTGACAAAAACTCCAGAGAGTCTCTTCTCTTGTGAACTTTCCTCATTCCACAGTTGTGTGTTTGACTTTTGTGAATTTATTTGCAACCATGTGTGCTTCCCTGTCGCCCATTCTCCTTCTCCCATTCCCATGTATTTTGCCCTAGTGCAGAGAATTCACACCAAGGCGAAATGGAAGGAAATGGCAGGGAGGCTTGCGTGAGTTCTCAGCATGGGGGGAAGGTGCACAGGAATGGCAGGGAGAGCTCCAAAGGGGAAAAGGAAGGCTGGAGCTAACCTTCCCTGACCCCTATTCCTTTTGATTTTGCATAGAAAGGGGAAAGTGTCATGCCCTGCTTCCAGAACATGGGCTGTGACTCAGAGGCTGAGACAGGCGCATGTCAGGACCTGCTGTACAGGAAAAGTTTACAAACAGGCAGCTCCAGCTGAGAATCCTGCCTCTTCAAACACAGAAGAGTACTTACCTGTATCTACCTTTGCAGAGCACAGCCAGCGTCACTCTCTCAGAATTTATAACCAGCAACAGTTAATCAAGCCACAGCTGCGGTAAGCTTCAGACCTATATAGCTGCTGCTCTTCCCCTCCTGGAGTTGTCAGAGCTTATCTGACTTTCTACCCTGCTGGATGCCTTGTTGAGCTCTGGAGTGCTCTGGCCGACCTTGGACTCTCTCTCATCTTGCACTGCCTGGAAGTAGTAACAGGCTGGGAGCTATTCAGTTTGTTTTGTTTGATATATCAGCTGTGCTGCTGGGACTGAGATAGGACAGAAGGAGAGAGCCCTGGAGGGGCAAAGGAAGGCTCTGCAAACTTTCCTCCCCCTTCCATTTACTTCCATTTTTCATGAGAACAGGAAGAGGAGAGCCTCAGGAGGAAATGAGAGGGGGAGCAGAGGGGGAGTTATTCATGATTTTTCCACTTTTGCAAAAGTTCTGTGCCCTGAACCCTCACAAAAGTGGAGGGGCCGCTATACTTCTTCCAAAGTCAATCTCTCTCAGCTTTGCCAACAGGTTGCCTAGGCAGCAGTAGGCAAAACCTGAGAAATGGGGAGTTCCAGACAAGACAGAGGTGTTTCTGATCAGTCCAAAGGCAGATCAGGTAGTAGGGATTTGGCTTGTGCTGGATGGGGTTACGTTTCCCCTGAAGACACACATTTGCAGCTTGAGTGTGCTTCTAGATTCAGCCCTGTGCCTGGAAGCTCAAGTCTCAGTGGTGGTTTGATCGCTTTTTATGTTTTCAAAGGGTTTGTTGCATTCTTCATTGGCTGACTCTCCTGAAAAAGCAATTATAAAAGACTAAAGTAAATAAACACTCTTCAAAAGCAGTCCCACGTAGAGTGCATCAAACCATCGAAATGTTAACGCAAATAAGACTCTACTAAAATATTAATGAAAAATCAAAAACAGATGTTAAAATGAGTTGAAAATGCCATTTAAAAAAGGGAGACATGTCTAGTTTTGCCTTTGGGAAAGAGACACAGGGGTTGGTTTTTGAAATGCTTGGCTGCACAGACTTCCCGAAGCTGGGGCCTTTAAAAAGTGGGGTTCAGGGTCCTGATGTGGCCCGTGAGCCCCAGTTTCTCCACTTGTGCACCAGAGATTTCCTTGCTGGTATTAAAGAGGGCAAATAGAGAATAAATGGCATTAATTTCACTTGATTTCATTGCCCCAGTCTTGCCTTACTCATTTATTGTGTAACAATATTTAAGGCAATTCAAGTTTGCTTCTTTGCTCATCCTGCCATGCAGAAAACAGATCATCAGGGCTGGATGGCCCTGGCCTCCACGATCTTAACTGTCACTGCCTTCTCCCAATCGAGACGAGAGTGGGTGATGGGTAACTGTCTCCGGAAGGATTTCAGGTAGGTATCATTCATGCGCTGATACTCTTCCATCAGCCCATGCTGGATCTTGTTTTCCACTTTCTCAACCAGCTTCACAAATTCTTGTGCTGTCTGTGTCTTATCGGTAACCAGTAGAGTCTCCTCTACATCCTTGATGACTGTCAGATGCATGTTTCCATCTTCAAAGTAGTGTGCTTGAACCAGGACGTTCCCCGTCACTTCAGTGGAAGTGGAGGCAGGAACCAGGGCAAAAGTCCATTCTGATTTCCACAGGCCATTCCAGAAAGCTGAAGGCCTGTGCTGTTGGCTTTCTATACAGGCCACGAAGATCCTCCGGACAGCTGTGTCCTTGATGAAGACACTGCAAAGCCCCTCCGGGTAGTGGTTGCAGACATAGGCCTTCAGAGCTTCATGGAGTACTCGTCTCCACTCTTCCCCTTTCGTGTCTTCTTCATGGTGAGCCTGGAAGTTGCTCGGCATCCTCCTCAGATGATCATACTTGAAGGAGACTTGACTCTGTGGGTCTAGGAAGCGGTTTTCTTCCAGTTCATTGTGGCGGGTCAACAGCACCTCACACTTTTCCATTTTGACTGGAGTGAAGTGGTCCTTGTTGTGCATAGCACAAAGATTTTCGGCTTCCTCACACATCATGGCATCATCATCCACAAGCATGCGCAAGTCACCGAAGACCTCATTGAACTCTCCAGGTGGAGCTTGCTTCAAGAGTCGACTCACCACCTGAGCTTTCTCCAGCTTAGCTAGGTTGTGGTCTCCGGACGTTTGCTCCTGTGACATATTAGCCTAGCTTACAAACACCAAATCTGTCAACAATGGACCTGGTTGGCCTGAAAGTGAGAAATACCCAAAAGATTGACTTAAAATACATTTCAGAAGTCTAAACGAAATCTGACACCCACTGCAAATCTCTCTGTTTTTTCTTCCTGCAACAGACTACCAAGACTAATACTTAGGAAATTGTTACAAGTGGGTTTTGAGCCTAGATTTGAGCTATTTAATTGCTCCATTTTAAACTACATTTTCAGAAAAATGAACAGTTAATGAGGACCTTAATGAGCTCCTCTGCCTAATTAGCTGAGTAGAAAATGCCTAGATTGGCATTTATAAACAGAGCTGAACAATGTTTTGATCTGCTATTCCATGCACAATGCAAACAATCTTAAATGTGTTTGATTTTAGCAGATCTTCTCTGAACCCGATCTGAATGTGTGAGAAGACTGAATGTGCTAAAATATTAAAATATGGTTGCTTCTTCTTCTTTACTTTCATCATGTGGGAAGTAGTGGGAACTGACATTCAAAGGCAGAAAATTATCCCTCTATTGCCTTTCTGGACTTTTGAAATTCAGCAGCATCATTGGCCTTTTTGATCAGATTAAGGCACATGGGCTGCTACTGGGTTTCATATTAGGAGGGCAGTGAATCTGCTTTGAGCTTTAGTCTATACCAAAATTGCTATCCAAGGTATCCAAGATCTCAGAAACAGTGTGATGCAACTATGAATGCAGAGCCACACTCTCAGGCCAATGGGCATCCATCTGCCCTGCTCAAATTGGTGGTATCCCTGCTTCAGTTGTGCAATATGTTTGTACATTAATTTGGTTGTGCAATGTTGCCATGCAACATCAGGGCAGAGTAGCACAATCAGTGTATTACCCTACAAGCAGAAATGGATGCTAGCCCAGATAAAAATGATTTATAGGTGATATGACTGGACTCAGAAATGTTATTTTGCAGGGTCCTAACCTGAATCAGCAAATAATTTTAAAATAATCCCAGAGTGACTTGGGCCAAAACTAACACAATTAACATCAATAGGGGTAAAAGCAAGGTGCTTCATCTAGGCAGGAAAAATTTAATGCACAAATAGATGATGGGTGACAGCTGGCTTGAAAGCAGGAAAGTGAAACTTGTCTAGGGATCTTAGTGAACCACAAGCTAAAGATGAGTCAAAAGTGAGATGCCTCAAACATAAAGCCAATGTAATTCTATGCTGAATCAACAGGAGTATAATGTCCAAACTGTGGAAAGTAGTTCTGCCACTTTATTCTGCTTTGGTCAGACCTTATCTGGAATACTGTGTCCAGTTCTGGGCATTACAGTTTTAAAAGGATGCCTGCAAACTGGAACATGCCCAGGGGAGGGCAACAGAGATTATCAAAGGGCTGGAAGCCAAGCCTTGTGAGGAATGATGAAGAGAAAACTGGGTATGTTTAGCCTAGAGAAGACTAAGAGGTGACATGATAGCCATCTCAAAATGTCTGAGACGTCCTCATGTAGGAGATGGAGCAAACTTGTTTTCTGCTGCCCCAGAGACTAGGGCCATTTCCGCACGACGCTCTTATAGCGCGATGATTCCACTTTCAACCTCCTATGGAATCCTGGCCAGCTGGCCCCTCCTGAAACTGCAAACCCCAGGATTCCATAGGAGGTTGAAAGTGGAATCATCGCGCTATAAGAGTGTCGTGTGGAAATGTTCTAGAAGACAAACCAAGGCCATTTCCACACGGGCATATTGCCCATGCTAGAGCGACCTCTCCTGGAGGTCTTCTTCACTGGGGTCTGCGCTAGAGCAGTTAAAAAAAAGTGAGGTTCTAGACCTCAAACTGCTCTAGCACAGCCCCGGGGGTGGCGCTGTGAGTTTTATAAAAACCACCTTCAAAAGTGGTTTTTATAAAACTTACCCGCGCTGCCCCGTAGCAGCCCCCCGTGAAGAACTGCAGAGACACGGTAGCGCGTACCTGCAGATCTGCCCGGGGGCAGGCTTCCGGCTGGCGCGCTGTCCTAATTGGCGGAGCGCCGCCGGAAGCCGCCGGCCACCATTTTGGGCGCCGCCGAGCGCCGCCGAAATTTGGCGGCGTTTGGAACGGCGGATCCGTGCTCTCCGGAGGGACGGAGCAACCTGCTCGCGGGTAAGCTCCGCCCCTGTGTGCGCGGCGCCGTTTCGCCCCCCGTGAGGAAAGGGCCCAAGGTATTCATATTACAAGAAAAAAGATTCCACCTAAGCATTAGGAAGAACTTCATTACTGTAAATCCCATTCAACAATGGAATGGACTCCCTCAGTGGTGATGATTCTCCATCTTTGGAGATCTTCAACCAGAGGTTGGATGATCATCTTTTAGGAGTGCTTTAGTTACCTATTCCTGCATAGGGTTTTTGGACTTTATGGCCCTTGTGGTTCTTTCCAGCTCTAATATTCTACAATTGGAGGGGAGTTCTGGCTACCCAAAACATTGCTTGCGACCAATGCCAATCCCACCAGTGCTACATAGTGAAGTCTGGGACCTGGTGAAATTGTCCCCGGAACCCCTGGGGCACACCAATTCCAGCCTGACTCCCATTTTAATTCGTAGCCAAGACTACTAACTGCATACAGCAATAGATTTTCCAAGTCTCTCATTATGAGGAATGTAGAAAGCAGAAATATTTCCTTGTTTTGTCTGACCAGACAATCAGTTTCAGCTGGGTAACTGCGAGTCTTGGTACTAGTAGAGAAAAGAAAAGGTGCTTCTTTTCTATCCGCTGTCTCCTCTGTCACTCTCTTTGCCACCCATCACCTCAGTTGCCTCGGTTCCCATTTATCCTGACCTGGACCACACAGCCTCTCTTGAATCTGCAACTTCGCCGCACAATGGGGAGACCCTCCGAGAATTCCCTTGACCTGTTGCTGTGGCGCTGTTGAACTCGGGCTGTCAGAGTGGCGCATTCTACATTCCCATGGCAACCAAGAAAAAGAGAGGCCTTGTTCCTTAATGGAATGGCATCTCTTCCGAGAAGCAGAGGGCAACCCTACTAAGATAACTCAGAGACAGGCTGAGGCCACGGATTATGTTCCTTCCAAAGATAACCATTATCTACGACAGAGGTAGGAACCATTCAGCCCCTTGGATATTGTCATCTCCTAGCATCCCTTGGCATCGGTGATCCTGGCCAGGGTGCATCAGAGTTTGGTCCAACAACATCTGGAATTTGGCAGTATTCTCCCCCCACCCCCCTAAACACAGCATGGTCTATGGCCTGCAATGGCTGGATTGACCTCTCTCTCAGCTGCTAAAAAAGGAGTTTCTTTGTCACAAGCTTTGTTAACTGAAGCATGCCAGTAATAGCTTTGCCTTTGACCTAAAACTTTAGACCCTGAAAAGCTAGTCTGACCTGTTTCCAAGAAGAGGAAAGGAACATGAAGCTAATCATTGTTTGACGTGTTATTTCCCCCTGCCTCTAATCAGATTGCTATATGACCAGTATCCGTGCGGGCTGGACTATTCTGAGATCTGGAGTCAATAAACTTTAGGGCTAAGATCCTTCGTCATTAGCCATAGCTATAACGACAGAGCGTCATCATTGCATGTACATCTGAGGATGCCACTCCAAAAAAACTACCTTTGAAGCTAGATAGCATCCTAGCCAATGGGTTTCTGAGATGAGGATGCTGGGAAATAATGTCTACAGCTCTCTCCCAGTCAAGGGGTATGTTGGGACAGATAATTGGAGAGATTTCATGGGGTCCTACTGCAGTACCTCAGAACCCCTTCTGTTGGCATTTTCTTTATATATGTCTCAGTTGCCTGGCTAAAAAGTAGTTTTTTGGAGTCACATTTGGTCATTAACAACTGTAAATATAAATCCCAAAAGTTACGACGTCATAAGTCTGGCTTATGATTTCATAAAAACTGAACAGGACACCATCCAATGTTTCCAAGCTCAAGAGAGTGAGGGCGAGAAGGGAAAGATTTGCTCCATAGCCTACAGGAAGGGTTGGCAAATATAGAAGCCAGGCAATTTTGTTGTTGCTGTTTTTTGTCCCTGGGACCCTCCAGGAATCACACTGGCTGCAACACCCCCCCCCCAAGTTACCAGAAATCTGCTTCTGCTTTTGAGAAACAGAGATGCAGGTGTGAACTGTTGCTCTTGGAGGCTTCCAAAAGAAGTAATTCATCTTCCTTGGGGAGGTAGAAAATGGACCATTCAGGGACCCTGAGTGACCAAGGGCCACCAAAACAGCTTTGGGGCCACATAGGGTGGACTTTGCTCATCCCAGATCACAGTCTCCCCATGCACCGGTGTTTGAGCAAACTGGTAAGCCCCTTACACTGTGTCTTAAATGGAAGGGCTTTTTCTGGTTCTAAAGTCCTATATTTTAGGATACATTTGCCATATCAAATGACCAAAAATTCCAGCAGTATTAAAACTCTCCAAATCTGACATCAACACGTAACTCAACCCTGGAGTAGGTGAACCATTGCAATTTATTTTTGGACAAAGTCATTCTGCTAATTGTGCATTTGAAATGAAGTGCAATTAGGGATGGCGAGAGAACAAGACAGCGACAAGGAAGAAATTATTTCTTGGCCACAGGACAGATTAATGCCAGAGATCTTTCATTATCTCCTGCCTGTGAGAGCTTGGGAGATAATTATGGAGGGGGGAAAAGAACGTACCTTCCTTTATGTGTTTTTAATGTGGAACAGATCACAGCAACATTAGTTTCTCTGCAACGGCTCCCCCCCCCCTACATTTCTCTTGAGAAGGCCATTAAAATAGTAGCAAACTACATGAGTCTCGGTGATCCAATTGTTTCTGAACTGACCTCTCGTATCTTATCTAAAGTAGGCTTCCACCAAGTCATGCTCGTGAAAGCTGGGGAGTCATTTCTCACCGGAGGATGGAGAGGAGTTAGATCAGTGGTTCTCAACCTGTGGGTCCCAAGATGTTTGTGGACTTCAGCTCCCAGAAGCCCTGAGCATTGACCATAGTGGCTGGGGCTTCTAGGAGCTGAAGTCCACGAACATCTGGGGACCCACAGGTTGAGAACCACTGAGTTAGATAAAGGCGTCTAGCTTCCAATGATGATGGCCCACTCCCTTGAACCAGTTGACTCCCCAGTTCAGCTGGAGTAGAGGGATTCTGGGGAGATACCACCATCATTTATGGAATGGCATTAACACAAAGAACAATGGCAGAAGAGCCGACACCATTTAAATAACAGCTGCTGAGTAATCAAGCATCTAATGTCTCCAAGCCAGGCAACTATAAATTCCTTATTAGCTGCCAGGAGTTTTTGCTTTCCTTATATTGGCTGTGGGATTTGTAGTTGCCTGAGTGTGAGATGTCAAGTACTGGATGAGTCACTGTTTTTCCTTGCTTTCTGTTTGTGGGTTTGTTTGGACTCTTGGCCTCCTAACTGGCTCACAAAGTACATCCTTTTGTCTTTCCCCTGTGGCATCAGTTACCACGACTGCTGGATTCTGGAATGGCTGAGATCCCTGAGGGCATGGAGGTGCACATGTTGCATCCATTGACTACAATGGGATGCAACATTCGCGTTTTTTGTTTTACATTAGGGTTCCTAGAATGGAACCCCCACCTATTCGGAGGGCACACTGTATACTTTCTGAAAACTTTTTGTTTTCCAGCTTCCTGGGTTCTCTTGGTTACACATTTCTGTTATATGTCCTGCTGGTCTCCGGAGAGCATCCAAGAAACCAAGCTAACCCAGCTAGTAAAACTCTCCAAAACTGCATGTTTTGGAGAGTGGATCCCAAATACTCTCATCGAGTGCAACCACCACCCATCTTCAAGCAGACTGTGAGACACCCATCGGAGTAAATACCCAGTTTAGAAAGGCTCCTGGTGGCTACAGTGTCACTGGGATGGGAGCAGAGAATATACTATGGAGCCATTTCTATACTATATTGTTATATTGCTATAATTCCATCTTCAACATCCTGTGGAATCCTAGGATTTGTAGTTTACTGAGGCCAAAGAGCTCTCTGGCTGAGGGTTTTAAATGTCCCTCCCTAAACTGCAAACCCCAGCATTCCAGAGGATGCTGAGAATGGAATATTAGCACTATAACAATGTAGTGTGGAAATGGCCTGGGTTTTAGTCTGATCTTGGACTGAAACTTTTTTCTTAGCTAGGTTCAGTACATTGGAGAGCTTCTTCAAAGTTCAGACTCAACCCTGGAGCAAACATACTGCCCCGGTGACTTCTGTGTTGCTGAAGAAACAAGAGTGATATTAAGTGAGGTTTACTGTGAAAAGGAGAACCTTGAGGATAAAAGGAATACTAAAGAAATGGGTAGGATAAAACAGAGCAAGGGAGAGAGAGAAAGAGGAAGAGAGAGCTCCACACCACTGAACCTCATCCAATTAAGGCTTCCTTTGGCAAATCTCAACTGGATTGTTCTTGTTTGACACTTGACAGCTGAGATTTTATACCTAAAATCCTCCCAGGAAATTAAATAGGCTTGCAGCATGGAGAATGTAAGAGAAAAAACCCTCCATAGATTTCTGTATCTTTGAAAGCTTTCCTCCCATCCATTTATTTTTCTGCCTATTATATTTCCCTGTTCTCAGTTTTCACCCAAATTCTATCCCCCTCAAATCCCAGAAGCTCTTGTGCTCTCTTTTTAAAAAATGAAGAAGCCTTCCGCCCCATCTCCCCTTGCTATCGCTGCTTTACTTCCTTCAGACTAGTTGCTTAGCTTGAAAATGTTTCTCTCTTTAGACTACAACACCCAACAGCCATGCTGGGTGAGGGTTCTGGGAGCTGGAGTCCATGCAAACAGCTTTTCCTAGCTCTGGTTCAACCACAGTGACACCAAAAGCCCAATTCTATTTTGAATGTTTTCCCCAAAAGGATAAAAAGTTTGCTTTGTTGTTGCTCTGTGCCTTCAGTCTGATTTATGACAACCCAATCATAAGGTTTTCTTGGCAAGATTTATTCAGGTGCAGTTTGCCATTGCCCTCCTCTCAAAGTAGCCCATAACCTCTTGTATTCAGAGAGCCAGTAGGGTTTAGTGGTTTGAACATGGAACCATGATCCTGGAAACCAGGGTTCAATTTGCTGCTCGGACATGGACTAATGTTAGTAGCTAAATATGCTTATTTAAGGGGCTTCAAAGGCCCTGGCAGCATTTGCTGAAAGGAGCAGACCTAGCTTTTTGATTGCTGATGGCTAGCAGCGGGTGAAAGGCCTACCTGTTTGGCTGAGGACTGGACACCCTTCCAGACGTTTGGGACTTCCAACTTGCACCAGCAAGGCTCTGTGGTCAAGAATGCTAGGATCTGCAATCCAAAACATTTACAAGACAGCACACTGGAGAAGGCTGGACCATAGCAAAGATTGTTTCTCACTTTGTGTCCATTTAGTCGAGTGAATCCTGGTGCCCCTTGTTGGACATCTTGGCTGGAGTCCAAGACATCTGGAGGGTCCCAGTTGGGGAAAAGTTGGTCAGCTCTGCTTGTGTGAGCAAGGAATCATGATTACAATTGCTTGCGCCCATGCAGTTTTGCTCGTGCTCACGGGTGCAAGGAATCACGAGGTCTACAGACTTGAAAATGCAGCTCTGAGAACAAGAAGGAAGAGGGCATCCTCAGGTAGTGTCAGAAGGTGAGGGGTAGGGAGAAAGGTTGTATTCTTGGCTGGGACTGAATCTTTCTGACAAGGTCTGAGAGATTGCTCCTGTTAGACAAATTCTGCGACTCTGCCAAAGGCCACGGAATTGGACTAGAAAGTGAAGGTTACATAACCACTGTCTTTTGCTTGCATCCAAAATCTGAACAAAATAACCCTTTTGTTTCTTCCAACACAAAGAAAGAGATTTGAGCCCTGCAAATCTTCATTTGCTATGTCATCATAGTTTCCCTAATTCAAACTAATAATGGCGAGGTTAGGCAGGAGGAGAAGACACTTGTCGGTTCGTGGGCAAAGTCTGACAATCTAGACAAGACTGGAAATCGTAATTAATGTGTCTCCTTCCATCCAAAGGCCAGAGTGGTGTGTGTGTTCAAACAGTGGTTGCTATTCACCAGGAACAATCTCAATTTCTCAGTCCCATGTCTGATAAATGACTGCTCTTTTGGGAGATGTCTTCTGGGATTTCGTTACTAGGATCATCTGGAACAGTTCCATCTTAAAACACTAACCCCAATCTCACAAAGTTACACACCTGTGAGAGCAGCGGTTGTATCTTATGTTCAGGAATTTGGAAAAGCTCTTTTTCTTGGGAGACATGGTTGCAAATTCTCCAGTTTTGGTGGGCTCAGCTCTGGCCAAGAAGAAAGGATTCCATGCAACACTCCATATCAGCTGATAGAACAGTAGCTTGCTACAATTTTCAAGGCTTGCTTGATGCATTGCTTCAAATTGCAAAGACCCTCCAAAATGTCTGAACATTTACTAAGACTGTTTCCGCCCTACCCTGTTAGAGTGCTATTATTCCACTTTCCACCTCCTGTGGAACTCTGGGCTTTGTAGTTTACTGAGGCCAAAGAGCTCTCTGGCTGGGAATTGTAAATGCCTCTCCCTAAACTGCAAACTCCAGGATTCCATAGGATGTTGAAAGTGAAATAGCAGCACTATAACAGTGTAGTGTGGAAATGGCCTTAGTTTTCTCCTTCCCTCCCAGTCCTTGTGATGCCAGGGCTCACCCTCCACTCTGGATTGAAGCAAATAGGCTAGATTAAATGTTGCTTATCCCATCTCCCCAGTCGAGTGAAGAGTGATCTGCTCAGTTCACCTTGATCTGGGAACAGAGTCTTTACCAAGATTTCTCAATCTCGAAACAGGAAACCATGATCCCTCTCTTTCTCTCTGTGTGTGAGAGCACGGTTGAATATCAAGTTGTCAGCAACTGTGGTTGGTACTTAGAATCATAGAGTTGGAAGGGGCCTCATAGGCTATTGAGTCCAACCCCACACAAGCACTATTTGCATGAAGTCCGAGTGGTTCTCAACCTGTGGGTCCCCAGATGTTTGTGGACTTCAGCTCCCAGCAGCCCCAGCCACTATGGTCAATGCTCAGAGCTTCTGGGAGATGAAGTCCAAAAACATCTGGGGACCCACAGGTTGAGAACCACTGAAAAAGCATCCCCTGTACATAGCTGTCCAGCTTCCTTTGAAGGCATCCAGAAAAAGAGATTCCACCATCTCTCTAAACTGGTTCCGTCGGTGAAGTACTCTCAGAGTTAAGAAGTTCCTTCTGATGCCCTACTGCATTACCATCCGGCAGCTTAAAACCATGAGACCTGATCCTACTCTCTGGGGCAGCAGCAAACGAACCTGAACCCTTCTCTTTATGACAGCCCTTGAGATATTTAAAGACAGCTATCGTATCATCCTTGGCTTTTCTCTTCATCAGGTTGAACTTCAACTATAAGGCTTAATAACATCGCCAAGATCCCAAATCTCAGGTCTTGGCTGAAAACCTTGAAACATGGGGCAATCTTGCGATGGCAAACCTATTTCTAGCAGAGGAATTAACTTGAGATTAAGATCACTAAAGGACGTGAAAAAGAGAGATAAACCTGGCATTCATTTATCAATGTTGCAATGAAGGAGTTTTCTCCTCGTGGACTGCCAAAAGATTACAGCAAATTCTGGACAAATCCATTTTGAACTGTCTCTGGCATGCTGAAAAATACTGTAACGACAAATTGAATCCACTTCAAGATCAGTATAACATCATTGCTTTTCACTTTGTTAATAACTCTACACTTACTTTCTGTGCAGTTCTAACACTTTTTCTCACACTATACATTACATGTATCCCTCAGTAAACAAAGTCAGTGTGTTCCTGGACATTACTTCTGGAACAGAAAATTTGGTACGAGGCAGGAATAACATGGGGAAAGCATTGGAAAAGGTCCCAATCGCACAAAAAAGAAGGGCCACGCAATATATTTTAGCAGACTTTTGATTCAAAACAAACAATATGCATATGCGTAATGAAACAAGAAGATCAAGCAAGCCTTGCATAAGTAAACTAATACAATTTGAACCTTCTAGAGACCAACTGGAAGCTTCTTCCAAAATGCATTCAAGGACGACTTTTTCTTTCACAAGCTTCCACAATTTCATAACGATTTCCATTTTGGTGACCAAATTGATAGATCCATCCTGCTTTTTTACAGTCAGCCTTCCACATTTGTGGATTGACTTTCAGAGATTCAATTATTTGCGAGTTTCTTCAGTTCCTTCTGCAGAACTATTCAATAAACAACCGCTTTGTTTATGTCCGCTGTAGATCTTTTTTTTAAAGTTACATTCTAATTGAACAGTGATAAATTTTCCCACTATGATGAAAAAAGGGTTATAGTTTAAAATCGGAGAGGTGAATTTGTATTAGCCAAAGGGGACACACTGAATTAAAGCTGATTTTTTTCACAGCTAATGGGCCATCAAGATGTTCACACCTGCAGAAGCAAGAAAGGGAAGAATTTGTAAGCTACATTTCCCTAAAATTCCTGTAAAACTTTCACTCCCCTGGATCTGATTGCTGTGCTTCATTTGAGCTGCAACTAATTGCTTTACGGGGCAATCGATTTGATTCAGGCTCCTCTGAGTTTCAGAGAAGATGAAGCTCTGCGTAAAGAGATGTGATGTGATAAAAAGGAATGGTTTCTAGACATACATCCTCATCACTAACCCTCTGGGTGTGTTTTTACATTGTTTTGGTATTTCTCCGTTTTAATTCTGCCAACTGCTTTTTCTGTTGCAATGTTTTCATGTGGTGCCTTTTTTTTGTTTGTTTGCATTGTCAGTTGTTCAGGGTAGGATCTAAACCTGCAACAGAGAAATGTAAGCCTTGGCCAGTGACTGGATTCTGGGAGTTGTAGTCCAAAAATGTGACATACACTCCCCAAGGCCTGATGATATGCCTGTAGAAGTTTCTGCAGGTGCACAAATCTTAGTGGCAGGACACAATTTGAGATGTGTTAGAGGGCAGAATGAACTTAGCCTTCACCCACCTTTCTTGTGCATCCGTAAAATGTGCCCCTGCCCAAATGCAACTCCCAACTTACAGTTCCAGTCTGGATGAAGCGTTTTGGTCTCCTTTGTTCTCAATGGGAAAGCCATTTTTAGAAAGTTAGCACATAGTCCAAGACGCAACAGAGAAGACCTTTCAAGGTGCTGAACCCTATTCCCAAATGGAGTTCAGCACCTTGGAGAGCTCCTGTAATGCTAGTGAAAGCCTGCAATAGATTCACCATCCCACTGATGGGGATGCCAGCTTCCAGTGGAAGCAATGGATCATCTTCCACACAAACCCAAGTCCTGAATACAACACTCACACTTGCTCTGCTCATCAGGATGTAGACAGACCCTCCACGCATCCAAAGTCAGAATATGATCAGCAAAGGGAATGAATTCAAATAGCCTACACCCCCCAAATTTCCCTCCCTTCTACTCTCTTTAGATCAGGGTGAGAAAAGTCTGACCCTCCAAGTGTTGCTGAATAGCTTGTCTATGCTGGTTAGGGCTGTCGTAAAGTGCAATCCAACATCAGGGATGGTCGAACTATCTGGAGAGAATGAGCTCTGCCCATCCAACTCCTCCACCCGTGATAAAGAATCCAAAGCAAGGAAAGCAGACATGTCAGTGTCATTCAGCAACATCTACCACCTGGAAAGCAAACAAGTGGTCACCGTCTCCTCCAATCTGGTGAGATGGGTTTTGTTTCTGCTTAAATCTTAATAATCATTTCCAAAATTGCATATATAGTGATATGTAGATTATTACCAGTAGTTAAATGTTAATGTGATATTTGGGCTCTCTTCAGGAAAGCATAAATGTCCACCCACCCTAACTGCAAATTGTCATCCCTTGTTCTCACTTCCATATCCAATTCACTTTTAAAATTAAGTACAGTACAAGAACATCACCAATGTTTTAAACTTTGTATCTCATTGCCAGAATGATCCCTCCATTCTGCCTTTCCACCCGCTCACTTCATCATTCATAGGTGCCCGCCCCCCGTCCACATAAGCCGTTAAAAACCTAGGAAGGTTCTGCATAAAACCAGAGAACAGATTTGCAGGCTGGGAAGATTTTGCATGGAACTGGAGCTCTAATTTGCAGACCAGGAAAAAGTCTGCATGGAATGGGAGCTCCGGTTTGCAGACTGGGATGAGTTCACATAGAATGAGAGTTTTAGTTCACAGAACAGGAAGGGTTTGCATGGAGCACAAATTGTGGTTTGCAGACCAGGACAAGTTATGCATAGAACAGGTTTGACCATGAAGGGTTTGAATAGATTGGGAGCTCTGGTTTGCAAACTATCAAGGTTTTGCATGAAACAGGGATTCTGGTTTGCAGATTGCAAAGGTTTAGCATGGAACAGGAACCCTGCTTTGCAGACCAGTAAGTTTTGCATGCCTGAAAATAGCCACACTTTGAGTTAATTGTACATCTGACCTTAGCCCCTCATTTCCACAAGCACGTACAACCAGTGGACGCAAGTGCAACCCAAAGTTACACCATTGTGTTGCTCCAAGATTTCAGCTTGGATAACAAACATCACTGAAGTGGCTCTCAGACACCAGAATCTTGGCTAAGAGAGGAGACCCAGAAGAGTCCAGGAAAGGGAAGAGATCTGAGCTACGTTGCTGGCAGTTCCCAAAGTTAAAAGGCTATTTGTTTCTTTTAAACATGATGCATTAGGAGAAGGAGAAAACCCAGCTGAAACCCTCTGGAAAGAAAGAGCCAAGCCACAAAAGACTGGGGGGATAATGAGCAGGGAAACCAAGATGGTTAAAGCATATTCGAGCTGTCAAGACAATTCCTGTCAAGAGAAAGCAGCCGACAATGTCCATCTCAAGTGTCTGCATTTAACAGGAGAATTTTGTTATCCTTATGGAGGAACACTGGCATAGCATTTGAGGTCTCCTGATCTTCACATTCCTCTTAACAACCTGCTTTTACACTGATGCAGAGAGGCTGAAGCCTTGCATCCAGACTGCATAGAGTAGATCTCTGAGCGTAGATGTATACCTGCACTTTCTGTACTCTGGATAATTTTTCTGCACTGTGCGTTTTTCTGGACTGTGGGGTTTGCACAAATGTCACAGGTAAGCTACAATAGCTGCACAGAGTTTTTAAAATCAGAAACATCGGACAAATAGGTGTGTCTGACTAACCAGCCCATCCTTCTGTTCTCTGTATGTGCGCCTGAATTCCTCATCCCCAATAGAAGCCTGTTGCCTTTCATTTATCAGTTGTCACTGGAACCTTCACTTCCCATCTCTTCCCTTCCTCCCCAGGTCTAAATATAGAGCCTAAACTCCTTGGGGCCAGCATCTGCCTTTTTTGATTATACTTCTCTACAGCACTGTGGCGCAGTGCACCCGGTTAGTGATACACAAACAACAAAGCACAAAGATCCAAATGCTGTTCGTCTCATCCAGCCACATGAGTAAAATATGAGCTACTAGCTAATAAAGTACATTCCTCATGTACCAGGAATGAGCCATCCAAATGTTGCTGAGCTGCAGGTTATAGAATCAGAGAATCATGGGGTTGCAAAGGGTACCCGTTGGCCATCAAATCCAACCTCTTGCTCAGTCCAGGATCTCCAGCTAACATAATGTTTCCCAGACTCTAGTTTCCATGGTTTTGGACTTCAGCTCCCAGAATTACTGATCATTGGCCAAAGCAGCTGGGACTTCTGGGAGCTGAAGTCCAAAATACCTGAAGGACAAGAGTGTGGGAATCACTGAGTTAAAGCATCCCTAGCAGGTAGCTGTCCACCCTTGATCCATGGGGAGAGAAGGGCTGTGGCTTCCTGGATTGTGTCTATCCATCTGTAACGCCGTCTTTCTCTTTTCCCGTTGCCTTCTGTCTTACCTACTTACCTGGTTTCTGCCTTTTCCTACTGTCCACCGTCTCACCATGCCAGAGAACCTGCGAACATCAGGCAAGGATTTTAAGTCCCCATCTTGGATTCAAATATATTGTGTACTCTACATTGGAATCCATGGTAGGCTGAATCTGCCAGTCATCTTTGTGTATGTGTGTTAAATATGATTTGCAGGGTAGAACTATTCATGTTTTTCCCACTTTCGCAGGGGTCCTCCTCCCCAAACACCCACAAAAGTCAAGGGACTACTGTACTGTTGTGTTTTCGGTCAGGAGGGTGTCAATGATTGCCAGGGGCATGGAGGAGGGAAACAATATTTACATAAATAAATGCACATGTGTTCATTGGACAACCTTTAAAATGATCAAGTTTTCACAATTATTTGCATCTCCTAGACTTCAATAAAGAAAGAAGTCACTTAACACATTAACAAAAGGATTAACACAAACACTCTCATTAGTTCTTCTCCAAGACAGGGATACACACAGAAAAAAAAACCCAGTATTTCAAATAATCAGAAGTAACGGGTGTGTCGGTTATGGCCGTGTGACCCTTGACAGGGGCACAGGAGTGAAAAATGCCCATGCCCCTTCTGCAGTTGTCCACCCCCAGTTCTAGATAGATGAACTTTTCTAGAGCTGTGACTAAGGACTCCATCACACTACACTGCTATAGCACTATTATTCCACCTTAACCGCCATGGTATAATTCTGTGGAATCCTGGGGTTGGAAGTTTCGTGAGGCCCAAGAGCTCCCTGGCTGAGAATCCTAAATGTCCTTCCTTAAACTGCAAATCCCAGGATTCCATAGGATGTTCCCATGGCAGTTAAAGTGGAAGAATAACACTATAACAGTGTAGTGTGGTAAGGCCTAGAGTTAATGATGGGGGGGTCTGTAGGACAATCCCCACTCCCACCTTGAACCTGAAGTACGATGCCTCCTCCCTCACCATTGTTTGTTTTCAACTAAATGATTTGGTCCAGTTGGAGTGAACAGAAGCATGCTTAAATAGACACTTGGAATTCTTTCATGCCCTTGTAGACTTCAAAAGGCTATTTTATAAAGAAATGAAGTGTGCACAGAAACTAGAAAGTCAATGTTGGAGTAGCGGGGAGGTATTTTAAACAAATTAAGTGCTGGCCTGAGATTCTAGATTGTATTTCAGCACATGACAGCATTACGGGCCTTCCCAGAAAAAAAAAAAAATCTTATAGTTGCCTAAACTGTCATCTTCCTTTGGTAGCCATTGCATCATGTGAATTCACTACTCCACGTGCTATGCAACTCCATGCCACTAGAAGAACTTCAGGGCTGATGAGAAGATGCTGAAAGGGGAAAATGAGTGAAAGAGATCTGTGGGGCACTAAAAGAATAATACACTACCTACATCCAGTTACCAGCCTTGGATAATTTTCAATTCACATCACAAGAATAGCACAGAAGTCTACTGGATAAAAAAGCAATCCAGAGAGATTGTACCAATTCTTTTTCAAGAGAACGCTAGTTCTGTTAACACCCACCTTTACTATTCTGAGAAAAGGATATCAAAACTGTGAATGCATTGCAAACATGTATTTATAACAGGTAATCAAATTATAAGAGGGACATGGGGAGAGAAGGATGCAACAGGTCCTCTTCTACAAAGAAGCAGCAGCTTTGGAAAAGAGACACAAGACAAAACATGCACAGTAACAGCAAGGAGGTGGGAAGCTTTGCTCTTGAGTGGAGGAAAAAACAACACCTGTGTATTATCAGTTGATCCCAGAAAGAAAGCCAAATTAAATAAGATGAAAGGTATCTGTGGTTTGTTTTGGGGGTTGTTTTTGGTTGATAACAAGGTTCTTTGTACGGGATCACAACGGTGGTAAAGCAACATTTTCTTCTTGCAGCTGAATAGCATCACTGCTGATTGTCCTAAAACATACTATTTCAGCACAGGGGAGGGTACAGCAAGCTGAACATATTCATTCATTCACTCACTCACTCACTCACTCACTCACTCACTCACTCACTCACTCACTCACTCACTCACTCACACATGCATCGAAGTTCTTAACATGAAGGTGAGCAATCTGTGGCCCTCTGGATACTGCTGAACCACAACTCCCAGCATTTCTGACTCTTGCCTGCGATGGCTAGTGCTGATAGGAGTTCTAGTCCACCATCATCTAGAGCAGTGGTTCTCAACCTGTGGGTCCCCAGATGATTGTAGACTTCAGCTCCCAGAAGCCCTGAGCATTGACCATAGTGGCTGGGGCTTCTGGGAGCTGAAGTCCACAAACATCTGGGGACCCACAGGTTGAGAACCACTGATCTAGAGCACCATACTTTGGCTACCCTGTCTAGCTCTGAGACCCAGTTGCATATAGAACAGGAAAAGAGGAACAAGAAGTTGCAGAGAAAGATGGAAATGAGGAGCAAAGTTGCAAAGACATATTTCCTTTCCTCATAAATTGGCTGCCTAACGTTAATCCTACAGGGAAGCTTTGGAAGGATCTTGCTCTCCTCGCTTCTCTGAAAAAAAAGAGGGAGGCGTATTGCAAAATAGATTATTATAGTGCAATTGTAATCTCCAGTAGAAAATCACTGTCACAGTTATCTGTGTCTTGCTCACAAAAACCAAACTAACAACAGAAAAGTTTCACCAACACCCCAGCAAGCCAGTCAATGAGACATACCATTTCACCACCGTTCCTACAACAGTCCCCAAACTTTCATATGAGGAGCTAATGATTTTGATGGCCAGAACCACACCATCCCAGAGGTTTATAATTGCAGCAGAAAAACCCAACTCCAGTTTAATGTTTACAACAGAGAATTCACTGTGTGTCTCAGAGTCATCAAACAAAAGCTTGTGCTCCTATTCGTGGGTTTTTTTTAAACCTAATTGTGTGCTTTGTTGCAAGGATCCAAAGCTGTAACAGAACCCAATAATATTCCCTGGGCTGAAAAGCAGAGTCAAAAAGAAGGAAAGCATCTTCCAGTTCTAATTTGGTATCCATGAACACTGTACCAGCAGCTGGGATGCACATACAGCTGCTTGCTGCCGAATCTGTCATAATTTCATGTACATTTGGAAGAGGAGACCATTTGAGTTTCACTAATACAAATTATCCTTCAGTTCATCTTTGCAGCTGAGGCTGTTCCCAGGTTCTTGACAAGCAACTTTGCTCCCGATGGCCCTTCAGCAAGTGCCTCACCTAAACAGGAAAAACAGAAACAGTGGAATCAGAGAGGTATCATAAAAATTAACTAAAATGCAAGCCAGCAAATCCAAGTCCAAACCAGTGCTTGTAAAGGTAAACTTTTTGGACTTACAAGCCAAGCAGGGCTAGGCGAAGTCTAAAAAGGTAATTTTTCTGGACAGGACCAAAGGACAAGATGGACATGTGCCAAGCAGTTTTCTTTAAAATGGGGAGCGGGGTAGGGAATCTTACAGAAATGCATCAGGTCTCTCAGGAATTTTCTATACCTTTATAAAACTATTATCTTTATAAAACAACACAATCATTGTGCTGATATAAATAAATAAAGCACTGAATATAGTGTAAAGTTTGCAGGAGTATAGCTGGAGCTGGGGGGCAAAATGAAGGCACTGTCTCTCCAAAAAATAATTCTGCCCCCCCAAAGAAATTCTCCTTCAGCCCCCGGATTCCTAATATTGCATTAACTTAAATCTTCAATTGACCAATTATGGTCAACCCTCCACATTCACTACAGTTAGGGGTACAGGACCACCACAAAGGTGGAAAAATTACAAATGTCAGAATATGTGTGTCTGTCTGTGGGAAAGGGGCTGAGACATGGTGGCAAGAATGGGCATCCCAGGTCCAAACCATGCCATGCCAATGTTAACAAAAAATTCCCTGACCAACCGGACACATCTCTGTGCCATTATTCCATTGGAGGGGCTATAATACATTAGGTTTTCTGTATCATGAGAGCCAGCGTGGTTTAGCAATTTGGGCACTGGATGTGGACTCTAGAGACCAAGGTTTGAATTCCAGTTCAGCCATGTAAACCCACTGGGTGACCTTGGGAAAGTCACACGCTCTCAGCCTTCCGAGGAAGGCAAAGGCAAACCCCTTCTGAACAAATCATGCCCAGAAAACCCTGTGATAGATTTGCCTTAGGGCCACTTTAAGCAAGAAATGACTCGGACGGCCAGTCATAAATAATAATACCGTTCATATCATATATGGGTTTCATGTAACAAAGTTGAGCAGTTTTGGATGGCTGCGATTAACTTCCTTACGTGAAATCAGACAAAAAAGTGATTTTTTTATGAATAGCTATTATTATTCTCAATCTTCCCAAAGGATAATGAACATTTTAAAAAATAAAGAGCTTATAAATAGGACATTGATAGTGGTGAGGCAAGAAATTGCATGTTGTCAGAAAACCACAGAAGATTTCAGGGTTAATAAGCGGTTAAGGTGCGCTTGGCGCATTGCCTTAATGGAAAAGCTAACACGCACTGTTAAATCAATAACAGGAAATAGGAAGGGTGGTAAATTTTGCACAACACAGTATCCGTTTTTTCAGCACGAAGATGAAAACATAAGAAAATAATGAGACCACCAAGGCAAGTCGCTCCTCTTTGACAAGATATTATTTTAAATAGATGGACGATAGTTGCAATGAGAACAAGATCTAGAGAAGAAATAAGATTTGGAAAAGGAGAAGATTGGTAAAAAGATTATGAATGACTGGTATACTTGAAACAGACACAGAGAAACAAAGTCACAATGCCTTCATTTTGTTGTGCTTTTTTTTTCGGGTTTTGTTGCTGTTGTTGTTTGGTCTGAAATGTGTTATTATTGTTTATTGTTTGCTGGAACAATTCAAAATTAAATAAAACCAATTTTAAAAGTTGTTGCTTGACTTGGAAAAGGCCTCCTTGAAAGAATGAAAGCAGAGAATAAACAATACATACACTAGGAATGTAAACTCTCAACTATTTCATGTTCATATGTAAGGACAAATAATTATGATCATCTTCTCTGTGTTGGGGGAAAGATTACTAATTCCTTCACAGCATGCTCCCCATACTCCAATGTCCTAAAATGCTGAGGAGGAATTATTCTGCATAGAAATGCACAATTTTTGGTCCAAAAACACTGCAGAAGGCATGACCCCCTATGCAGGAAATTCTGTTTTCTGTGCATTTTTTGCACAAATCCACATTTTTCTACACCAAATACACACGTTTTCCTACACAGGATAATTCTTTCAAAACCCTTCTGGATGTTCAAAATTGCACAAAAGCCTCACTGGTCTATTATTTTTCCCAGAGTTTCTGGACTGCCAGAAAAACTAGTTTTTCAACTTGAGAAGGAACAATAACACATGATAGAATTCTAGAATTGTAGGATCTTAAGAGCTGGAAACCACAAGGCCTGTCTAGTCCAACCTCTGGTCATCCAAGAATGCACACGTAAAGCTCTTTTGAAAGATGGGGACATTCCTTCTGTTTCTAATATACATACACACAAAAGATGAAGACAGTACTCGCATTATGAATCTCTGGGGGAAAATGGGCTTGGAATAAGTTTGGTTCAACACAATAATTTGGGTCAGAATGGGCTCTTTTGATGACTCTCCCCATGCAGAGTAACCTTCAGGTTCCAACACTTCAGCAATGGCACAAGAACATGCCATGCTTTTGCAATGAAGTAACTTGGCATCACTTCACAAATGTCCTCCTTGCAGTCAGTGGCATGATCTACTGAGATATAAATGCATTTAAAACAGTTCCACACCCCAGCACAAACCACCCAACACAGAACAGTAAAAGGCTTCCAGCTCCAACCTGCAAGAAATCCATTTCGAAGCAATCTCCAGGAGAGCAGAGATGCCTTGGATGAGAACATGCAAAACCAGCCCTTCCTATCAGGGAGAATGAGGGATATTCTATGTAGGAGACACTCATCTAAGAAGCTTTCTGTTATCCATTGGGAACAAAGGCACTCTTCTGATCTCTGAGAAGAAGCTTCCCCAAAGCTTGGATTTAGAAAAAAGCCCTAGTGGTTGAATGAATTTACAAAGTCTGGCCCACCTTGCAGGGCTGTTAAGACACTGAAAGTCACACTGAAAGACTTACCAATGCCTAGAGAGACATTTTCTCTAGGAATCTCTAAGTCCTCCAGTGCAACTCTGTGGTCAACTTCTGGCAGAAGCAGACCATAGAATCAAGCTGGAGGAGCTAGAGCAGTGGTTCTCAACCTGTGGGTCCCCAGATGCTTGTGGACTTCAGCTCCCAGAAGCCCTGAGCATTGACCATAGTGGCTGGAGCTTCTGGGAGCTGAAGTCCACGAACATCTGGGGACCCACAGGTTGAGAACCACTGACCTAGAGATTGCTAGAGAGAATTTTTTTTTTCTGTGGCAGGGGCAAATATAGTAAGAATTTTTAAATAAATAAATAAAATAACCCATAAATAATCAAATCAACAAATGCTGAACCCACAAAAGTAGAGGGCTGAGTGTATTCCATATGGCCACTAGCTGGAGTCACTATTTGACAAATGATCCCGGGCACAGTTAGACGTCAGGACCTGAGCCAAACGCAAGCGCAGCCTAAAATTTGGAAGTCCACCCACCCTGGTTTCCACCACTGACCAGAACGTTCCCTACCTCACTACCTGTATTTGATATCAAACACTGTGGAATCTTCATCCTCGTCCTCATCTTCGTTTAAAGGGGCCATTTCCACCCGTTCCGCTGGAGTTGTAATGATGTCGTACTTGCGGGTTTTCTTGATTTTCCTTCCAGACCTAAAGCAGGGAGGGGGAGGAAAAGAATTCTAAATTAAAGAACTCCTTTAACCTTACTTGTTCAGCTGGGAAGACAGAGGATACAATAACCCTCCCCCAAATCTCCGTTCTACTCCACAATCTGAAGCTCTGATTGAGAAACCAATGGGGAGGAAAGGGCACCACTGACAAAACACAACAGTTAACAACATGTGGCCCAAAAAGAGAGGGGAACAAAAATTAATGTACAAAATGGTTCAAATTTTTATAATATGTAGCAATAAATAGTTATAACAATAGGTAAAATTAGCAGTGTTTAGTTTCGTAAATAGTAAAAATATTACATACGGTAAGGGTTATTGTTAATTGTTACCCCTCCTTCTGTTTTTAGTTCTGGGGAGGCTGAAATTATGTTATTTTCATTTGTGTGACAACTGACAACAAGCTTGTGCCTGTTACCTCATTAAGGGAGGAAGTTCTTTTTCTTTATATATCAATGTATTTAGTTTATTGTATTGCAATATATACTGCATTTGTTGTTACTCTTCTTGTTTTCCTGTTATCATTGTGTTTGTTTAGAAGTTTAGTATAGATTATTCACTCTTTTTTTTTTCTTTTCTGTTTGTCCACTGTATGTTTTTACATTGCCAATAATAAAAATAATCTAAAAAAGAGAGATGGGAACAAAATATTTCTGGACTGAGTTTCAGTGTGGATAAGTAAAACCATGGATACTGGTCACAAGGATACGGGAGAACTATTTCATTTAGAATTCGTTAGATGTTCCGTGAGACAGAATGATTAATTGGAAAAGACAATTAACACTCAGCAAAGTGGATCTGTTGGTGGATTGATTCAATCGAGGAAGCCACAGTTGCCCTGAGTCTGCAACACCTGAGCAGGCCCATCAATAACCGGCTGTCTCGGAGATCTCTTGGGCCTTTTCCGCACTAGACTGTTATAGAGCTATTATTCCACTTTCAACATCCTATGGAATCTTGGGGTTTGCAGGTTAGGGAGGGGCTTGCAAACCTAGTTGTGCCCTAACCTGCAAAACCTCAGGATTCCATAGGATGTTGAAAGTGGAATAATAGCACTATAACAGTCTGGCGCGCAAACAGCCTTCTTCATAGGGTTGCCATAAGCCAAAGTTGACTCGGCAGCAAACAACAGCAGCAACTTGAGACTTCTCAGCCAGAAAAATGCAACATAGGACCCCCCCAAAGTGAAAACCTCAGGGTGGCTGTTAAAAGTGGCCACAGTGTTATAAGCATGTTTGGGCAAGATGAGCAAGATGGCTAGCAGGGACATGGGAGGTAGACCAACCACATGCCTAACCTCGCCCGTTCTCATTTGGGAGCCGCAGCTTTGGCCAAAAGCTACAAGTCACATGAGGAGCAGCTGCTCCAGATCTTCCACTCTTATCATGTGCCAGCCGGGGTCATTCGCCCAAACAAGCTGGCTCTTCAGGCGACTCTTGAGCCTTCAATCTATTCTTAGTCAAATGGCCTTAAGGATTAAAGGCTCCGCTCTTGATCCACTGAGTGAGAAGTCTCGTCACTGCCGGGCTGCAGGGCTACATTCGGGAGTAAGAGCCGGTCAAACAGGGCATATGGACCTCAAGACATTCAGCTCACCTCCCTTGCCACAGCTTTGATAGATCTATGAGCTTGGAGTGGGAGGCCAGGCCAAAACTTAGCTTTTCATTACAGCCTTCAGGGATTAATTTATTTCAAAGTAAACATGTCCATGGTTTTAAACTACGGCAGTTTGTAATGTAGGTTTAATTGTTGCTATGCTTAAGAGGTCGGGAAACCAAGCCTCACATGGAACAACTTAAGGAGTTGGGTATGTTTACTTTGGAGAAGACTGAGAGGTGACTTACATTGTTAAATATCTAAAGGGATCCCATATAGAAGATGGAGTGAGCTTGTTCTCTGTTTCTCCAGAAATTAAGAGATGAAGCAATGAGATAAAATTACGAGAAAGAAGATCCCACCTGCACCTTTAGAGAGCCATTGGAGAGTGGAATGGGTTGCCCCGCATGGAGGGGGAATTCTCCATCCCTGGATGTCTTTAAAGAGAGGCTCAATGGGCATCATTGAGGAATGTTTCAGCTGTGCATTCTTGCATGGCAGGGGAATGGGCAAGGCGACCTTTACAACTCCAAGACCTACCGTTCTTCTATGACATATTTGTAACTTATTTATGCTTTTAATCTGGAAGTGTTTTAAATCAATTGCATTGTACACGGCCCTGAAATCTAATGATAAGGAGCAGGACAGAAATAACAGGTGTTTTCAGACTGCAGCTCCCATTATCTCCCCTTCACCCCAACAACTGGTGGGAGTTGTAGGAGTTTGCCCAGCTGCCGAGTCTTATGATAGACAACTTCTATCATAACTTATAGCACCATACAACAACAAACTATGGTCATTTCCGCACTACACTCTTATAGCGCGATTATTCCACTTTCAACATCCTATGGAATCCTGGGGTTTGCAGTTTTGGGAGGGGCCGCTGGCCCCTCCCGAAACTGCAAACCCCGAGATTCCATAGGATGTTGAAAGTGGAATAATCGCGCTATAAGAGTGTAGTGCACGAATGGCATATGAATCATTAGCCATAGGAGGAAAAAACTGAACGGCAGCTTTTAGCCACTGAGCTGGCCAGAACATTTTCTGACTCCTTCCGCACACCTGTGCTCCTTCGTCCTTTTTGATAAGACAACAGAAGAATGAGTCATACCTGAAAGGCAAACTCCTAGGAACATAATGAACCGAGAAGGCTGGGGCATGTCACTCCACGTACTGAGCACCAGACCTTGGCAACAGGACCTCTTCCTTTAGAACACAACTCCCAGAATTCCCCCAGCCAACTGGCTGGAGGGCATTCTGGGAGCTGCAGTTCAAAAAAAGTAACTTTTCCAAGCTCAGCCAAACACTTTAGAGCCCCTCAAACTGCCACTATTTCCCGTACAACATTCTCCCTGCCTCTTGCCAGATGCTAAAACATCAGTTTTGGCTTTTGCCTTTCTCAACCAAACAATTCTTATCTATTTAGAGGAAAGAAAGGGAAGAATCCTGTTTTCAGGAAAAACCTATGACCAGTCCCCAGAAATATTTGCAAGCAGGATAAACTCGGTCACAGATGCTTCCTGAAAACAGGAAGAAAAATTTACAGCAATGGACAATTTTCTGGGTGTGTGTTTTCTGCCCTGGGACCCTTTGGGGGGGGGGTGTATACACTGTTAAAAATGCCACCAAAATTATCTGAAAGTGGTGAGTTTTTGTTTTTGTTTTAATGTTATTTTTCGGTATCCAACAGTGCCTGCAAGCTATTTGACTGGACATTCCTGGGGATTCTAAGGGGGGCAGTTTAGCTTCTTTTTGGGGGGCAGAAGTGGGCAATATAAATTGGAAACAATGTGAAGGCATGCAACATTTTTTTACTGCCATTCCCAATGGACGTTCCACTGAAAGAAAGGCCGGCCACAGGCTCCCCATTCTTGGCAGCTCTCTACAGCACTCTGATGCCACCTGAAACTGTCATGTCTTCTCTCCTGAGAAAACCCTGGGATTTGTCATTTAGGGACAGCCTTAGAATTTCCCTGAACAACAGCAGCAAATTATCTACACATCTCAGAATTCACCTGGATAGAGTCATGACACTTAAGGTGGGTACCAAAATGCCACCCCTTGAAATGGAATACAATCCATTTCCGTACTACACTGTTATAGTGCTATTATTCCACTCTCAACACGCTATGGAATCCTGGAGTTTGCAGTTTAGGGAAGAGCCTTTAGGATTCTTAGCCGGAGAGGTCTTTGGCCTCAGTAAACTACAAACTCCAGAACTCCACAGATTGTTGCAAGTGGAATAATAGCACTAGAACAGTGTAGTGCGGAAATGGCCCTAGCCTTTATTTGCTTCTCCAACAGCCAAAGCTGCTTGTACCCTTGAGCCATCTCTGCTCCTAAAGCTCCATTCATTTTACAATTTATAACAGAGGCCTAAAATGTCTCTCTCTTTCCTAAGTCCCAGCTAGAGCAGATCCACTGAAAACTTGGCAAGCTGACCCTCACGCAAGTCCCACTAAGACCATGGATATGGCGTTCTTGTTGGGGCCAACACAATGAATTTAGGTTGAAGAGAACAGGATACAAACGCACACAACAGGATACAAGCATCTGAATGTGGCAAAGCCACATAATTCCTGGACATAATTCCCAGGTAGTCTGTAAAAGTGACTCACTCTCTCTCGGCTCCACCTTCCTCCAGCTATAAGATGACAGTGACAACTACTAGCAGACAGGGCTGGTTTGGACGCTGCCATGCTAACGTACCCAAAGCACATTAAAGTTGCAATCCAAAACACACTCCCTGGCATCTGATAAGGACTGGTTTTTGAACAAATACGGACAGAATTCTACAACCGTCAATACTTCTTTTTTCGAAAGGAAGAGGAGACAGTGCTGCTTCATACATAGGGAAAGGTGGAATTGAAATCAAATAAATAAATAATTAAGTTAAGGCCCCCCCAAAAGAGGAATCAAAACAAATTCAGTACTGAGTACGTTTTAGGAGCCTCTGTGATCCATTTAAAATAGACTTTTTTGGGGTCCCCTTTAAGGTCAGAAAAAATGGCCACGTGGAAGGTCTATGGGCACTGGAGGCCACAAATACAGCCTCAGGGGCCACATTTTGCACCCCCCTCAGTTCAACCTCTCCTGCTGAGGATAGGGGGGATAGAGGAGAGACCCTGGCAGGGGTGGCTGAGGTCTCAAGGTGGAGGACACTGCAAAGGAGGGAAATAAAGGGGAGTCACACTCCCTTCTTCCATGCCATTACTTTTATTGACTTTATTTAAAGCAGAGGAACCCACGGGTAGTGGAGACATTGGCAGCCCAGCCCTGCCAGTCCCCTGGGCCATTACTTTTATTGGCTTTCTTTAAAGCCCGGGAGCCCATGGAGGTGGAGACATTGGTAACCCAACCCTGCCAGTTCCCTCCTGCCTTTATTTTTATTGACTTTTAAAGGACAGAAGCCCATGGGTGGCCCAGCCCTGTCCTTCTCCATCTGCATCTGTATTCTTATTGGCTTTATTTAAAGACAGGAGTCCATGGGCATTGGAGAACTGGCAACCCAGCCCTGACCTTTCTCCATCTACACCTGACTTCATTTAAATCACAGGAGCCCACGGGCGGTGAAGACATTCGCAACCCAGCCCTGTGGGTCCCCCTGCACCTTTATTTTTGTTAACTTTTTTAAAAGCAGAGGAGCCTAGGGGCGGTGGAGACGTTGGCAACGCAGCCCTGTCCTCTCTCCAGCTGCTCCTTTACTGATTTTAAAAGCAGACGAGGCCACGGGCGGCGGAAACGTTGGCAACCCAGCCCTGACCTTTCTCATCTGAGCCTTTATTTTTATTGGCTTTTTTAAAAACGCAGAGGAGCCTAGGGGCGGCGGCGACGTTGGCAACCTAGCCCTGGGGTCCCCTACCTCCCTGCCCGCAGCCAGCCAGCCAGCTTCCCTGCCTCCCTCCTTCCCTGGCTCTCACCTGAGGACGCGGAACAGGAGGCAGGCGACGAGGGCGGCGCTGGCGGCACAAGCCCCGATCACGGCGGCCTTGAGGGCGGGCAGGTCCCGCAGCAGCGCCGAGACCGGGCTCAGGTGGGTGCCGTCGGCCCGGCTCTGGTTCCCCGGAGGGGGAGAAGGAGGCTCCGAGAGCCCCGACCGGCCCTCCCGGGTGGCGTTGCTGTGGGCGGCGGCGGCGGCGGCGGCGCTGGAGAGGGCGAGCCCCGGCCGCGGAGGCGCAGCAACTACGGCGGAGGCGAGGAGGACGAGGAGCGGGAGCAGGAGCGCGCCGGGCCGCCAAGGCGAGGAGAAGGAGCTCATGCTGCCTTCGGCCCGGGAGCCAGGCGAGGAGGAGCCAGGCGAGCGGGGAGCGGGGAGCGGGGCCGGCCAGCTGGTTCCGCCCGTCCTCCCTTCTCCCGGAGCCGGATCAGGGCGCACGAAGGGGCGGGCAGGCGGAGAAGGAGGAGCCGCTGCCACGGAGGGACTGCTGGGGAACAGGCAAACCCAGACCAAACCTATCCACACTGCACACTTATAGCGCTTCCATCCTGCTTTTATCGCCCTGGCTGCATCCTAGGCAGTCTTGGGGTTTATTCTCCGGAGGATTGTTCTCCGGAGAACAGGCGTTCCCTCCTCTGAACTACAGTCCCCAAGGTTCTTTGAGTACTTGGAGCATTAAATGGATTTAAATCTCCGTTCTAATCTTTTTAAGGTACCGTGGTGCCTTTTAAACCACCCACGAGACTACAAATCCCAAGATTCCATATGATGCAGCCGTGACAATTAAAGTGGCACCAAGCTGCTAATTCTTAATTCTTTTATATCCCATATTTTCTCCAAAACTGGGACTCAAGACAACATAGAAAATGTAAAACAAATGTGGTGAAACGCACATTGAAAGACATCAGTAAAAACACACAGAAATATTACACTAAAATGCATTGAAGCTATCTGCAGAATTAAAAGCACAAATCCATTAAAGATCCATGGTGTGGCGCACTGTTAAAAGGCTTTGCATTCAGTTCCCAAAAGCCTGTTGCAGCAGAAAACTTTGCACCTGTGGACAGAACGAAAGCAAGGAGGGAGCCATCCATTTCCACACTAGACTGTTATAATGCTATTATTCCTTTTTCAACATCCTGTGGAATCCTGGGCTTTGCAGTTTAAGAAGGGCAGGAAGTTGAAAGTGGAATAATAGCGCTATAACAGTCTCGTGTGGAAATGGCTCTAGCCCGCCTAGGGAGGTAGTGCTAAAGCCTATGAGAAGCCACCAAGAAATCCCGCTCCTGGGTTCTCACCAAAACGTGGCTAGAAGGTGGCTGGGACCAAGAGAAGCCAGAAAGCTCCCACAGTTTTGTGACATGGAGCTAGCCTTAACAAATGTTTAGCCCGGCTCTGATGTTTGCTGTTATTGTTGATAGATGAAAGGCATGGGTTATACCTAGCAGCAAAAAAGGCCAACTTGAAGAAGTCCCAAAGAGAAATTCCACTTCAGAGGACCACCCAGTTCATGATGCCTAGGGATGTGCACACTTCCTAGACACAACCATAGACCTAGGCAGGAATGCTCCATGTGGCTCATAGAATCCTAGAGTTGGAAGAGACTCCACAGCCCATCGAGTCCAACCCCCTGCCATGCAGGAACACCCATCAAAGCATTCCCAACAGATGGCCATCCAGCCTCTGCTTAAAAACCTTCAAAGAAGGAGATTCTACCACACTCCACGGAGGTAGCATAGTCCACTGCTGGACAGCTCTGACCATCAGGAAGTTCTTCCTGAGGTTCAAGCGGAATCTCCTTTCCTGCAGCTTGAACCCACTGCTCCTTGTCCTAGTCTCTGGAGCAGCAGAGACTCAGTTCTCTGCTGTTCATAAGATGAAGCGGCCTCCCCCCACCAGAGCTCCCCACTTCCTCCTTTCCAGGCTGTGGAAGATCTGTTTGGACACACAGTGCAGAGATTATAGCTCCTTGGGTACGTATTGACACACAGCAGAGATCAATATAACACGATTAGTGCATTGCATTGGCTGGGATTCTATCTCAGCTCCTCAGTTAGGCAGCTACCTTAGCCCAGCCCTTCCGGACCTATGGGTCTGTGCATCTGTTGTGCAGAGAGAAGGGGTCTGTCCTGTGGGCAATCAGGGTGCAAGCAGACGAGGAGCTTCCCAGGCCCCTCCTCGCTGCTGGTCAGGGAACTGGCAACCTGCAAGTGTAATGGGGTCCACTCTCTGTGTGGCGGATGCCCCCTAAAATAGATTGGGGGGACAGTTATGACCATGGCCACCATGCCACGAGGGAGTGTGACTACAAATACACTCCTGGTGTGTAACTCCAGGTTATACACCTGTAACTCTGATCCTGAGTCCGGGCCTAGTGAGGTGGGGGGGCGAGTGGGAGGGAGAGGATGAAAGCTGGGAGAGGCTCATAGTGGGGGGAGGTTCCGTGCGGCAGGGCTCGGATAAAACTGGGAGGAGGACTCACACACTGGAAGACAGGATCAGGATGAATAAAAAGAATTCCAGCAGAGACAAATGCAAAAGTCTACATTTAGGACACAAGAACCAAACGTACAGGTATAGGAGATGGGGGATACTTGGCTCAGCGGGACTACAGGTGAAGAGGAACTGGGGAGAAGGGCTGGCTGGCACCAAACTGTGATGCTCCGCCCCGCCTGCCCCGCCCTTGGTTGCCGGGGCAATGTCGGTATTCCCCCGCCAAGTGTGTGGAGCCACGCTTTTCGTGGCAGTGGCCCCTCCACATTTGTGGAGGCTTGACGCGCACGATCGTGTCCCCTCTTACTAGGTGGCGGCCACAGTCCACCCACGTTCAGGTTGCCACCATTTTATATACCAGATGCGACCTTTAAGAGGTGCTCTGAGGTTGGACGGTGGGCACCCACTTGCACACCGCAGGGCAGCGGCTGTCAGACCCCCCGGCCGGCAGGGCGCGCGCTCGGTCGGTCGGTGCGCGGGCGCGTTTCGGCCGCCCGCCCGAAGGAGGGGCTCTGCACCCCGGGGGAGGAGGGCAGAGGTGGTGGGGACGACGGCAGCCGAGGGAAACCGCTCCCGGGGCGTGAAAAGAACGGGGATGCCCTCGCTCGACGCGCCCCCTCAAGTCCCCCCGGGCGCAGGCTGCGAGCAAGGGCGGCGGAGCTCGCCGGAGCAAAGCGGCTGCCCGGGGCTTGGCGGGTCTCCCTGCTCCGGGGGGGCGCCCCCTCCTCGTTCTTTCCCCGTACGGGCCCCGATCGCCTCCCTCCGGAGCTTGGCTGCGGGGGCTGCGGCTGGGGAGGGGGCAGAGGGGCAGGGGGACCTGGAGAGGAGGAGGGGGAGACGGAGGCGGCGCCCGGCCTCCCCGGGGTGGGGGCGCATCACCAGCGGCAGGAGGAAGGAACCGCCGCAGCCGCAGCCGCTGGAAGCGCTACGGCTCCTGGTGCCGCCCCTCCTGCCGCCGCCGCCCGAGGACAGCCCGTCTGCCATTCCGGCTCCCCCGATTAGCCGCGGCCGAGCAAGACCCCCGTAGTAGCGACCCTCCGGCCGCTGCTGCCGCCGCTTCACGGACTGCCTCTTCCGACGGGCTGCCGGGGCCGGCACCCGGGGGGCTTCGGGCTTCCATTCTCCCTGGAACTTTCTCCCTCGGAAGGAGAAGGGCAGCGAGGAGGCCCGGACTGGGGAGGGGGCACCGACGTCTCGCCCCCCCGGGGAAAACTGCGAGGACCTCTTGTAGTCAAGGGGACTAGAATTGACGAAGGGACCGGTGTCTTTCGGGGTGAGGACCCACGCGAACTTCTGGTAAGCCAAATCCCAGGAAGCCTCGCCCGGAGGAGCGGGAGGTATTCGGCGGTGGGTTACCAGGCGTTCGCGGGGTCCTTCCACCCCTAAAAATACACAGACCTCCGTGTGTCTGGGTGTGTGCGTGCATCTGTCGTCCGAAGGAGGCTTCCTGGGGGGTGGCTTACAAAAGTTCACGTGTATATTTCCATACGCACACCCATATCGACGCACAGCATTTGTCTGTACACTCCGCACTAGCCTGTTATAGCGCGATGCTTCCACTTTCAACATCCTCCGGCCGGCCCCTCCCGAAACTGCAAACGCCAGGATTCCAGAGGAGGTTGAAAGTGGAATCATCGCGCTATAACAGGCTAGTGCGGAAATGGCCTTAGGCATCTCTCCGCCCATCCGAGGTCTCTCAGCCTCAGGGGTAGGCGCTGGGGGCAACCCCCGTCTGAACAAACCTTGCCAAGGAAACTCCGTAAGAGAGTCGCCTGTGGTCATCTAGCTTTATATACCGCCCCCGTTGCACGAGGCGCTTAACAAGTAAAAGAACTAAAAACGAGTCCTCTGGAATTATTTTACTTTCAACTCAGCTTTAGCTCAAACTCTGGCCTGCTTTAAAACGGGGCACGGTGCCTCTGGGCGTGTACCGAATATCCACGACACTGCAGTCACGGGCGGGGCCGGTGGGCAGACCCTCCTCGACCACCCTCGAAACGACTTCAAGGGCTGACTCAGTTTCGCGGGAAAACAGCAAACCGATCCCCTCCCGCCGCGCCTCATTGGCCCCGGCCCTGCCTCCCTCACGCCCATTGGTCAGCGAGCGGAGGCGCGGCACGCTATGCCCCGCCCCCGCGGCTCCCGAGCGGCGGCCGTTCGCAGCGCCGGCGCCAGCTTCGTGGTTCCACAGAACGCCTCGGCGGTTTCAAAAATGGGAATTCGGCGCCGGTGGCAGAGCTCGTGGGGGTGGGAGTAAGTTCCAGGGAGAGTACCGCTTTCTACTTCAGGGCGGCTGGACGGATTTTGGAAGCGATCGTTTTAAAAAGTAACTTCCCCCCTCGAGCTCTGCTTTAATAAGAAGCAGAAGGGGGTTCCCTCTGCTGAGCATTCTTAAGAAGGAGACGCTGCTGCCCCTGGGGATGTGCAGAGTATTTTTGCAAATCACAAAGTAATTAATCAGAGGAGTTCCACGCGGGGCAGGGTTGAGCCTGAAACGAAAGTTAAGGATCTTTTTTCAAACGTTGCCCCTGTGGGTGCTCTGTGACTTATTCTGTTAAGATTTACGAATGACGTTCAGTATGTGTCCGGAGGTACCGTCAGTGCTCCTTCCTTTCCTCTGTCATTACTTTATTTTTGACCCAGTTTAGCTCAAACCATCTGGCACGTTTTAAAAAGAAGCAGCCCTCTACTTTTAACTCCCAGGAATGCACAACTGTTTCCAGCTTCTTTCAAAAAAGAGAGGTAGTGGAGGCTCTGGGCACGTACAGAGTGTCTTTCACAGAACAGACGCCAGGGTGAGCTGATGAGCAGTAGAACATCCTTTGCAGCTCTGTTGTAGCTTACGAATATATACCCTGTCTTTGAGTTCCCCTGAACCCCCAAACTTGTCAGAGAGGGTGACACAAGGGGAAGACCCCCTCTGAACAAATCCACCCCTTCCAGCTCCATAGGATTTCCATGGATTTCCTGCTCACTAACTGGAGTTGGGAAAATGGGTAAAGAGGAGAGGGGAAGAACTGGGCATTTCTGCTCTTTTTTCCCCTCCCAAAGCAAAATTATTATTTTAATATTTTATTATTTTAATATATATTTTAATATAACTCTCATATCACCTCACAGTCCTCTCTTCTCCATACCTAAGATTTGGCTTCCAGACCTTTGATTATCTCAGTCACTGTCCTCTGGACATGTTTCAGCTTGTCAAACTTTATTGTATTTGTTATCTCCAAGAACTGCATCATCAAAGGGCACTGAATTGTGCATTGGGCAGTGGCACTTTTGATATTTGAAGTACAGTACAGATTAGCCTGAATATGTGGCCACTGGAAGAAAATTGACAAATTGTACATGTCATTTTTTTTAACAGCTAGTCCTAAGACTGGTTCTTCTGGTTTCCAGCTAATGGCTTCTGATCTCACCTTCTCCAAAATGCACCAAGTATACATGTGATTGCTAAATTGCCCCAGGGGTCTGCTGCAAGTGACACGACACAGAGGCTTCACACCACCGCTAGTGAGTTTTCCTTCTTTGACAGTTTTCAATGGATTTGTTCTTTAACACAAACATTGTTTAGGGTGGGACACACTTTCTTGAAAGAAGTGTACTTGTCCACCAGGACCAAACATCTCTTGCAATGCACACTTGCAAAGGAACGTTAACTATGTTCCAGGCTGCGGTTGACAGGTCAATTTCTGTTTGGAGAAGTTGGTGGTACAAGCTGGTTGAGACCTGGGGGGAAACAAAAATACTCCCTGCCAGAATTGTCTGAAATTGCTCACCCAAGCTCTATAGCTTATAGAAGACTCCAGCCCTTGAGTGGGGTTAATAAAGAGTGATGGCCAAGCTATTACACTTTAGTATTATCCTGAGAAACTTTGGCCATTTCCACACTACACTGTTATAGTGTTATCATTCCACTTTTCAACCTCCTATGGAATCCTCGGGTTTGTAGTTTAGAGAAGGGCATTTTAGAATTCTCAGCCAGAGAGCTCTTTGGCCTTAGGAAACTGCAAATCCCAGAATTTCACAGGGCGTTGGACGTGGAATAATAGCACCATAACAGTGTAGTACAGAAAGGCCCTAAGACTCACACCCTGCCAGAGGCAAGAGATTCTCTATAGTTCTGGCTTCCACTATAACCCTCTTCTCACAGAGCAACCCCAAAATCTTTCTTTTTTTTTTTACTCTACATCCATCATGAATCCTGGGCTTGGAGCCCCTTGCATGGAATTTCCGAGTCCCCGACTGGAAAACAAAAGCCCACAAAGAAGTTAAATAAACCACCAGGTTTGCCCTTCTCACCAGCACACACAGCCAGCAGGAGTTTGTCTGCAATTACCTCTTCTTGCTTTATTTTTGCTTTCCTTCTTGTCTGCAATGCCGGTTATGATATTTCCAGCATCAAACTTAACCCTGGTGATGGTTTCTGAGAAGGACAGAGAGGGGATTCAAATGACATTTTCTCTGAAGCACCTGTCTGGCGATAACTACCTGCTGTCAAGCACGTTGGCATCTGCGTATGAGAGGAGGGGTACTTGTGGCACTGCACTGATAGCAGATTTCACTGTAGGTTCCAATGCTTTCCTATTTGGAATATTTTTTTTTTTGAAAAATGTATTCCTCCCCACCTCTCCTGTCTCTTCATATTTAAGTGTTTGAGCATTTGGCTGAATATCTGTGAAGGTCAGCAGTAATAGCCCATCTAAATGTTCTCGTCTTCTCTTACTTGTGCTGCTCCTCCTTCTTGGAATCACAGAGTTGGAAGAGGCCTTACTCCCTTTGCTCAGTGCAGGATCACTTCCTTTAAACCCACATCACCCCAATGCCAAGCAAGTGCTTTTAGTCTATCTGTAGAAGAAAGCACATTGTCGGAGTCCCTCTCTGCCAGCAAGGCAAGGGAGGCGAAAGGATTTGCCCAAGAGGAGGAGGAAGTGGGGAGTGCCCAATGCAACAAACAAGTGGAAACACTGAGCTGAGGCAAGTCAAGGTCACATCCAAAAGGTCCAGAAAGCTGAAGGTCTGTCCAAAGGGGTCAAGTGAGCCAGAACACATGAGAGTTTGTGTAGTAATTTGCTACAAGCAAACTGCAAGGCACACCAAAAGACTTATATAGCTGATGAGAACAGGTGTTCCTTATCACTGTTCTGTTTTCTTAATCTTGCCAAAAGGGCTTCCTTCTGAGCTGCTCGTTTGTCTCCTCCGTGATTGAGATGGGGGGGGGGCAAAAGCAAATCAAATTCCTCTAAATCACTGCTGGTCGTCCCTCCCTCTGGGGTTGATTATAACAATTCTGCCTCCGCTTGTCTTTCAACTGATGGGGGTGTTTGCAAGCTAGTTTGGTCTATCACTGGCTCTGTTTCTGGCACAGTCAATTGCTCATCAACCTCTGAGCTGTTGTCTGTCTCACACACCTCAGTGGAACATTATTCTTTCGTATAGCACTGCTACAACCGCCAGAGTGGTGCAATGTTGGACTATGAATGTTGGACTATGACCCTAGAGACCAGCGTTGGATTCCTCTCTCGGCCATGGAAACCCACTGGCTAACCTTGGGCACATCACACACTCTCAGCCCCGGCATCTTCCACTTGCAGCTCTCCCACGCCTCCCTGCCCTTTTTCATTCCACAAACATTTATGGAACAGTATTGTCAGCCAGAGAGCTCTAGTGCCTCACCAAACTGCAAATTCCAGGATTCTGTAGGCTGGTATTATCATTCTGTAAAGTGAAAGAGACCATGGGATGGCTGCACACAATGCCTTTGGACTGGTAGCAGTTGGAGCTGTTAGTCTAGAAGCGACCACATTAGGGATTGGCACCCTGCTCTTAAACTGGGCTGCAGGTAGGGATATACAGATCTGTGAAGTCTTTCTTTGTGTCTAGCCCATTTCTGCTTCCAGGGTGCTCTTTCGTTCTCTCCCATATGGGACAGCCTTTCTTGTATTGCATCTGTCCCTTCTTGTGTTGGAGCCCCCCCCCCATTGGCTGCATGTTTATGTGCATCTTTTAAACTGTATACATACAGTTTGTATGCACATAAATATGCAGCCAATAGAGGGGAACACACAAAGTGCGGTCCTCTGGCAGCGTGTGGCACTCAGATTATTTTGGTGGGCCCTGTACTGCCCTTTGCCCCCCCCACAATGAAAAAGGTGAATTCCCCTCCTGGAATTTCCCAAGAGTAGTGACTCATTTGTTAAATAGGCTGCAAGACACTGCACCTTCCCTGTTTAAACACCAAGCAGTAATCTTTTTTTCCTCTCTTGTTTTGTGTTTTCTTCCCATTTTTTTAAAAAAAACATTTTTAGTTTATCTAGCCCTCAGAGAATCATAGGGTAGAAAAACAGCCTCTGGATGTGCCATAGCGGCCCACCCTTGGTGGATGTCTTCCCTGAATAGCTTCATACACACCCATTGACAAAAGAGTATTTAAGCAGTTTCCCACGTATCGAAAATGTGTGTATTATCTATGCACACTTTTCAAATGTGTACCTTTCCCCCCTGGATGTATCCCTAGTTGTCCAGTTTGTCCTAGTTGTCTAGAGTACAAACTGTGTGGAGAGTCCAGGAAAGGTGGACCAGGTGAAAAGAAAAAGAAAAAGGTTTCATAGCAAATTTCTTTTGCGTCCAGTTACTGGGAGGGCAAGCAAGCATGATGAGGAACCACTGCTCTCTGCTGGATGAAACTGCAATTGCATCAGACTGAGGTCCTTTCTTGTTGTACAGTTATAGCTGTATGATTCCACTTTAGCCACCATGTTTCTAAGTCCTATGGAATTCAGGAATTTGTAGTTTAGAGAGAGGCCTTTATGTCACAGGAGGCACTGGTCTAAAAGTATCATATATAAAGTAATTTGCATATTTTAAAAATAGTATGTTATTTCATTAATTGGGGATGACTTTGTAGTTAAATTTAAAATGCTTTAACCAATCAGCCTAGCTGATTAATCTAGTAAAGGCTAAGTTCAAGGTGCAAAAGTAGTTTGCAATCAACTCAACTCAATATAGGGAGGGCAGAAGAGAAGGGGAGTCCTGCCCTTCCCAGTAGGCTTACGGGAAAGCAAACTGTCACATCTTCTCCCAGCTTTTGTGTTCTTCCTCATTAACAACTTTTGCCATCTCAACCACGCTCTGATGTCACTAGTCCCCGTGTGTCCTGGTTTTCATCTGTGAAAAACATTGGAGGGTATGGAACAGACGAGTGATGGCAGCTAGAAAAAGCCACTGCGAATCAGTTTGTCCCCTGACCAGAAATAGCCTCATGTGCCCATCTGCAAGAATCAGCAGGCAAGGCTTCCAGCTGCATGATTAAAGTGTGTTTACCTGCTTCCGCTGACAGTTCAAGCTGTTACTAAATGCAGAGGAGCAGACGCTGCTTTGAAAGGGGGCAGTACTAATGAGACACAACAAGCACCGTTGCAAATAGGAGGTTAGATGTTGACAGGCAGGGTGATGGTACAAGATGTCTGGAAGATGAGCTGGAAGCCGATGGTAGACGTGCCTGGAGTCTAGTGCCTCCATCGACAGGTTGAAAGGAACTGTTTTCCTGCTCCTTTCCTGATAGGACTTGCTGTTCATCCCGCTGTCTATCTTTGCTGTCAATTTCTGAACCGGTGATTCTCAACCACTGGGGCACGGCTCCATGTAGGCATTAAAAGAGGGCATCAGGAGAGGTGTGCATAGTTTGAAAAGGAGGCTGGGAGTGTTTGTTTCAGCTCTTTAAACTTGTGTGCTCTCAAAGATAAGGACTTTAGAGTTTGAAATTTTGAAGAATGGAGCAGAGGAAAAGCTTCCTATGGTCAAATAACTCCCTAAAGTGTTGAAGGTTGAGTTTCCAGAAAGAAATTTTGGGTAATTTTGGCCAAGCTTCTCCCTAAAAATGAAAGCTAAAGTTTATCCCACGTTGCTATATCATTTTTTATTTTTTTCGATTTTCTCAGGTAGTTATTCTTAAATAAATCATGGTTATTCTTTGTCAACCATGTACCTAAACATTTGATCTTCCTTTCTATTTTAAAATTAGTTATCTTTTGTATTTCTTCCTCCTCTTTTGATGACATATTCTTGGTTAGCATGGCAGTTTTTTCTTGGCTGTGAAAGAGTTCACAGAGTTTTTTCTTTAAAAAGAAAACAAAATATAATCTATCTCTATGTCTCTGTCTCTGTATCTAGCAAGCTAGCTAATCCTTGGAATATCGAGGAGGGGGGAACAGTTCATAGAGTTGAAAGGGGCCACCCAATATTCTCCAAAGAAGCAATCTATTCCACTGTTGAACAGTGCTTTCATATAAATATATGTGTGTGTGTGTGTGTGTATGTGTGTGTTTATCTATATCTATATCTGTGTGTGTGTGTGTGTGTGTGTGTGTGTGTGTGTAGTTCTACCTAATGCACTAGCAACTGTAGATCCCATGCCAGTGGGATGGTGACTCTGTTTTGGGTCACTTAAAGGGAAGTTTCCAAGATTCTGAACTTATTTGGGGTTTTTAAAGAACCTCTAAGGTCCTGAACCTATTTTGGGAAGATGGTTCAGCACCAGGGACAACTCTTTTAAAGCCTACACTAAACCCTGGAGTGGATTCATTGCTACAGACCTGGGAGCAACCAGCTGCAGTGATACCTTTTCCCACTAGAAGGCATAACCATTTATCCTTCAGGAACGCAGAGCAAGACATTAGATGCTATGTGGGGAAAATGGGTTACGTAGGCAGATTAGAATTACTTAACCAAGCAATCAGACAAACAAACAAATGGTTCTTCTTCCAGGGATGCCCAAGCATGTCAAAATATATTGTCCCAGTCATTATGGTCATTATAAGAAGCCCACATTATTCAAAGATGCTTTAACGAAGAACATAACTTTTGCAGAATTTCTCAGAACTGAAAATAATTCTTGATATTTAGAGAGGGACATAGAGACAGAGAAAACTATAGGGCTATATAGCATGGTGTATCTTTATGCCTCACCAAATTAACCTCTGCAAAGATTTTCCTTGACTTTAGAGCAGCCAGAAGTCTTAACTGCTGGATAAGACAATAGAATGCTATGCTAGGACTTTTTGTTGGCTTTTTCCAGCAGATTCAAAATTATTTGCATGCTTAAATATGAGTACAGGGAACAAATGAAACAAGCAAATCATTGCTATCACTCAGATCTCAAAACTGTCTGTAATATCCAGAATTCAGGTATTTAAGTATATTGCTCACTGACTTCTTTCTTTTAATGTGCTGATTCTTTCCACATGACCTTTGTCCATAGATAACAACCAGGTAACTACTGCTTTTTAAAACTATATTCAAATCTCCTTTACACTACACAATTATAGCACTTTGATACCACTTCAGATAATAGGCATTTGAGTCAAATGGATATAGAAGTGAACTAGAGTGGGTAGGGCAGCAAAAAACCATTTTTTCCTGTTGCAGATCAAGCCATTGTTAAAGGCACAGTGATAGAAGATGATTCCAGCAGTACTGGCTAGCTTCTATTTTATATATATATGAATGAAATTTTTCAATACAAACAAAAAAAATGAAGAAAAGCAAAGAAATATTGAAGAACAGAAAAACAAAAAGAAAACAATTACATTGACTTAATTTTCTAGCAACAGTTATACACTTGACTGTACAAAGTAACTTCTCCAACAGTGTGCTATTCATGCACTTCTTCAGCTTACCAAACCTACAGTTAACATGTTATCTTCACTTTTCTGCCAATGTTCAGGAATTCCATGGGCCACATTTTGCCCACCCCTGCTAAATGGGATGGATATTCTTTTTCTTTTCTTAAATGATGCCATTACGTACTATTATATGATCTGTTTTAATAATAAATTCCTTTTTTAAAAAAATCCTCCAAAACCTGTGCAAAAAGGTGGAAGATGGAGATTTTTTTTTCTTCATTTTCCTTTATTTATTTATTTAGCTTCTGATCAGCTTTCCACGGGGTGGCAGCAGCTCCTCTCTCGAAAAGTTTTCCCTCCTGCAGGTTCGTACAGCAACAGGGCTGGAATTACATCACTCAGAAGGCAGGAAAGCAAAGGGGGAGCGCTGAAGCTTAGCTGAACAAAAGAGAGCACATGGCTGAATAGGCATGCCAGCATTGTTCTGGATAGAAGCTGGCTTTAATTTATTTTTTCTGCTCTTGAACTGAATTGTGCAACACCAGGTCGGAGTGGTTGGGGCCTTCGAGCAGTTTCTAAAATAGGGACGCCTTTGTCCGTGTGAACAAGCAGCTCCAGGAGAGACGGCATAGAAATTTACTAGGCACAAACAACCATCAAATGCAAGTCCATGTTCAACCAAGCAGCCTGATCACATGTATTTTTAATCAATCACCCAACTACTAATGATAATACTAAGTTCTTATTTGCTTCTCTCTATGGATCAAGGCAGGAAACAGCAATACATCAAACCACAGTTAAAAGAGTATATAAAACCAATATATATTAAAAGCAATCAATAGAAACTTCAACATTCATAATTTAAAAATCATCCAGATAAGCTTGCTGGAAGAGACAGGTCTTTAGTGCTGTTTTAAACTTGGACAGCTTACCCAGGGGTTGAATCACTTCCGGCAGGTCATTCCACAGTCTGGCGGTGGCTAAGAAAATATCCCTAGGGTAATAGTTACCAGCTTTGAACACATCTAGATGGACTGGAAAAACCAGAAAGTCCCTGGTTTTGTTCCTGTTTTTGCTCCTTTCTAGTTTTTTGGGTGGAGGGGAGATCTGCTTGGAGAACCAATATGGTACAGTGCTTTGAGCACTGAGCTACAACCCCGGAGACCGGGGTTTGATTCCCTGTTCAGCCAAGGAAACCCACTGGGTGTCCTTGGGCATGTCACACACTCTCAGACCCAAAAAACCCCGTAACAGATTCACATTAGGGTTGCCAGAAGTCAGAAATGACCTGAAGCCACACAACAACAAGGACAGTTTCCGCACTACACTATTATAGCGTTATTATTACATTTTCCAAATCCTATAGAATCCTGGGATTTTCAGTTTGAGGGGGCCTTTAGAATTCTCAGCCAGATTGCTCTTTGCAGGAAACTACAAATCCTAGAATTCCACAGGAGGTTGAAAGTGGCATAATAGCTCTGTAACTGTGTAGTGCAGAAATGGCTCAGATCTGCACGACATTTTCCTTATTCTAAAGTATTCCCAGGGAATGCCCAGCACATACAAGTCCTATTTATTTGCATACCCCAGGTCAGTTTAAATTAATCCAGCCTTTGCCAAAATGAAATGCGCCTCTCCAAAGCTGTCTGGCTGTGTTATCCTGGAACTATCTAACATGACCACCATCAAGAAACATAATGAGCGTTCCCAGGACAGCAGAATCAACAGAGATTGAGCAAGGGAACGAAAAACACTAGCAATAAAAGAATGTGATTCTAATGCTTAAGGAGAGCAATATTACTAAAGCACTTAAACACTCTGACTACAACTTCTGAATAATAATTCAAAAGGTCTCATTGGAAATTGGTGAAAGGCGATTTCGGAAAGTTTGCTTGAGTCTAGAAATGACCTGAGATGTATGGGAGGGGAAGGAGGAAGGATCTCTTAATTAAGGAAGGATCTCTCTGTAAATTTATGAAAGCCATAGGACAAGCTGAACGTATATTTAAGAGCTTTGCAGGGCTGAAAGTCAACTCTTGGTTTTGAAGATTAATAGACTAAGAATTTCTATTAATTAGCAGAAGTGTGTGATAGCATTGAAAATATAGCATACAGTATAAAAGTATAATATGGTTTTTAGCAGAACAAGTTAAAAGAAGGAGACATTATATATGCTTGTATAACTGATAGTTGGAAGTTCTTTGTGCATGTTTGTCGCCCCCTTTTTCTGTTAGTTTAGTTTAGCTAGTTTTAGTTTGTATCACAGTTCCTTTTTAGTTTATTTGTTGTTTGTCCTTACATGTTGTTTTATATAGTTAAAATGTGTGTGTTCTTAATAAAAATTACTTTTAAAAAAATCCCCCAAAGGAGACAATAGCAAAGGGATGTGGCCAGAAAATGGAAAACCATATTCTATCTGTGCATCTAAAAAGATAAGCTGAAATCCACAAAAGCAAGCATATATCAGTTAATGTTAACGGTGCTGCTAGATTCCTTCCTTTCCCTTTCCCCTTTTTGTTCATCTTGGTATGTGTTTTCATTTAGTTCACTGGTTAAGGATGTTTTGGCTTCAAATTACTTTTTGGCCTAGAGTTCCAGCAAAACATAGGCCATTTCTGCCCTACACTGTCAAGATTTTTGCTTTCTGGTGTAGGGCGTGCAGAGTTAAACACACTGGCTGGAATACCGTTTGTCGGCTATGCTGAAGTAGCTATGCCAACGTAGCTAGTGTTGGCAAGAGGAAAAGTTCGTGGATGGGCTGCAGCCATGGAGAAAATGAGGCATCAGAGAAACAAACTGCTCGGAAGGGGCAGATTTTGTCTGCTTTCCTTCACCACGGTGGTGAAACTGTGGGGGGGAAATGCAAGCACATACCCTCCAACATTTCACAGATGAAAACTGAGACACATGTGACCGAGCAACAGAACGGTACAGTCGACAAAAGGTATTAATGAGGAGGGACACCCAGGCTGGGCGAGGCTGCAGCAGTTTGCTTTTGCCCGAGTCTCTGGGAAGAGCAAGATTCTGTCCCCTTTTTTCATCTTTCCCCTGCTGAGTTAATTTAGTGGAAACTTCTGTTGAACTTTAAATTTGGTTTGCAGCAATTGAAGCGTGCTAGGACAAAGGAGGAAAGTAGGGGGAGAAATTGCTACTTTTTTATTTATTGTAAAAATTAATTGAGATATTTTAAAAGCAGCTGAAAAAGTGGAATGGCAGAGGGTGAGTTGGGACTGCCCTTGACAAACTGGGGCAGTGGGAAAGTATGCAGTCACTGGCATGGTACTCCAGCACAATTCCAGCCATATTGCTGATGACAAACTTTCCATTAACAACCTCTCATAATGTACTTCAGCAACACTGAGATGTGTACACAGACGCTCAAGTGTGCTTTTCATGTGCAAAACAGCCTGGCTGCAAATCCTTACAAATCAATTGCCGTTGCTCCTTTGCCACCCAGCAACCACCTTGCATAAATCGAGGCAGAATCATAATGAACAATAACATGTTGGAATGCTGTTATGGCTCTTCGTGCTTTCAATTGTAACCAAAACAACACCCAAATGTGCAGAGGAGAGGGACACATGGCCAGACGGTTTCACAGAGTATGTTTCACAGAGTATTCTGCTCGGCTAACCACAGTTTCCCGTGCTACAAAGCTATGACCTTCTTTGCAGAAAAGGCAGCAAAGCAGGGAAGTTTCATGGCGGCGGGAAACGAAAAGGGCATTTGAATAACAAGACTATGTCTCCTGGCCCTTTAAGGAAAAGGACTGCAGTAAATTTCCACTCTCCTGCCTACGTGGCAGGAATAGCTTGCCAGGGACAGCCGCAGTGCAAGACGGGAGAGGCCCAGTATCTCAGATCCCTTTCCAACGTTGCCTGGCAACTGCTTTCGGTATGCAGGGTGTGTGCCTGGCCGTGGGGAGGGCGCTTTATCCTCCAGCTCAGAAGTGGAGCTTGTGCGCAAGCAAAGCCAACGCAGAATCTGCCTGCTTGGCTAGAGAGCCATTCCGGATGACATATGGCTTCCTTGGGGGTGTGAGTTTAGCCCACAGTAAAAAATTATCTGGATCCCCTTGCATGCAGATACTGAGACCTTCCTTCGTGAACACCCAGTACAATGCCATGAAACAAGCTCAGAAGCTCTTCGAATTGAAAACAGGGGCAGGGTCATGGGACTGCATTTCCAGATGGATGCATATGGTTCCTAGGCCACATTTTGGCCATTTCCACACCTTACCAGATCCCATGGTTGCCCTGTTGTGATCCCAGTGGCACCTTTGCCAGGATGGGAGCACAACAGCAATGCTCCCTTCTGCACCCAACCAGCTCCAGTGTGAGCAACATGCGTCTTCCTTCCGCGGTGCAGCCACCCTCTTTCCCGTGCTGCGCTGGGGAAGGAAGCCCCTCCATCCTGCTTCAGCCCCTTCCACATGCCCAGAGGTGATGGGAGCACCTCACGACTGCTGGCACTTAGCAGATTTATTCCTTTAAGCCAATATCCCATGACTGTGATGGGTGGGGATGTGTTGGCAGAGGACTGCAACAACATAGTGTGAAAGCATGACTCACGGACCACTGCCACCTCATCCCCATCACGGGAAGGCAATGCCATGCAGAAGTGGCCTTTGTCTCTGCATATGTGCCTTCGACTCCATTTCCGCATTACACTCTTATAGCATGATTATTCCATTTTCAACATCCTATGGAATCCTGGGGTTTGCAGTTTCGGGAGGGGCCAACCCAGGATTCCATAGGATGTTGAAAGTGGAATAATCACATTTTAAGAGTGTAGTGCGGAAGTTGCCTATCAGTTTATGGATCTCTCCACTCCTATCTTTGATATGCTTAACTGTTACCAAAAAAGTGCCAGTTGTGTACTTTAAGTCAGGGTGTTTTTTTTTTCAGACCTTCTTCTATTACATAGCATATACATAGCATAACATATACATATGTCTGTGTATGTGTTTGTGTAGAGAGAAGCTGTTAACAACAAGAATATTAAATACCATATATACTTGTGTACAAGTTGAGTTCAAGGGCAGGTTTTGCAACCAAAATTATGGATTTTGTCCAGAAATGGCACCACAGCAGAGAAATTACATGGGATTGGTGGTTATTTTATATTGTCCCAAGATGGACTAAGCTCTTCCCTTTCGCCACTCTACTTAAAAAAGAGGATGGTTCCTTTTTTGATAAGAGTTAAGGTACCATACTTACATTGACCTGTGGATAAGTCAAACCAAGTTTAGAGGGATGACTTTTTTTTTTTTTACTAAAATTTATGGACTTATATATGAGTATATACAGTATATATCAAGATGGCTTCCACTTTCATTGGAAATCATTGGGAGGCACACAACAACGAATAACAATGCGTACACATATTTTTTAAAAAAAGAATTAAAAATCATAATAAACGATAATGAATAAACAGGCATGCTATAAGGTTTTAAATTATAATTAGCTATTTTGTAGTTCAAGTCTAATCCGATTAATGGAGAAACGGCAACCTGTCAGCTGGGCCAGAATTCCCCCCCCCCCGTGTTATCAGGAGGACCAAATTCAGGAAATTCTTTATTGGCAATAATAATAAATGAATTCCATGTTTTTAATAAAGTCATTGTCTTCATCGTTCTCTGTCTGTTGTCTCATCTTACATGCCTTTTTTTTTAAAATAAGGCTCTGTTCCAAACTTGTGTCCGTCAGCATTTTACAGACGAACACTGGGACCTGTGTGGGCAAACAACATCAGAATGTGTTCAAGATGGCAAAAGTGGTTAATGAGGAAGAACAGACAAGAGTGGCTGCAGCAGTTTGCTTTTGCCTGAGTTTACTGGGAAGGGCAAGACTCCATCTCCCTCCTCTCTTCTCCTCCACTGCTGAGTTAAGTCAGGGCAAAGCAGATTTGAACTCTGTAGAAACTGAAGTGGGAGCCAGCATAGTCTAATGGTTTGAGCATTGAACCACAACTCTAGAAAAGAGGGTTCAAATCATCCCTTAGCCATGGAAATCCACTGGGTGACCATGGGCAAGTCACACTTTCTCAGCCTCAGAGGAAGGCAAAGGCAAGCTCCATGGTAGTTTCACCTTATGGTCACCGTAAGTCAGAACTGTCTTTTTCTGTCCGTCCGTCCGTCCATCCATCCATCCATCCATCCATCCATCCATCCATCCATCCATCCATCCATTTATCCGTCTGTCTGTCTGTCTGTCTGTCTGTTCTGTCTGTCTGTCTGTCTGTCTGTCTATCTATCTATCTATCTATCTATCTATCTATCTATCTATCTATCTATCTATCTATCTATCTATCTATCATTTTTATTGAAAATTTGACTCAAAAATAACGCCCCCACACACACTTTCATGCTTAAATCTTCCAGTTGAAATTGCTGATTTCCATTCTATTACAAACATAATTTCCATCTTACAGAGAGAAGAACAGTTACATTATTGCTTCTTTGATTTCTTATACATTTATATCCTTACCCAATCCAGTACTCTTTTCCATTCTTTCTCAAAGTTCTGGATAGATTTATTCGTCAAAGAAAATGCTAACTTTATAAGTCAGAAACGTCCTGAAGGCACACAGCAACAGGCAATTGAAGTAAGCTAAGGACAGAGGGGGGAAATGGGAGGAGGAGAGAGAAAGGGATGTTTTAAAGAAAGCTGGAAAAGTGGGATGACAGAGGATTGTTATCAGTAGAAAGTGCCAGCTAGCCAAGAGTAGAATCAGAATGTTCCGGTAATGCTTAATTTGTGTTTCCTTGAGATTCCTAAGACCTTAATAACTCTGCAGCTTCTATTTTTAATTTGATTCAGACTCCTTTCCCTTTAGCATGGCTCTACCTTACTTTGGCCTCATGGTCAGCCTCTGATCGTCCCCTTCAGTCTCCATAGATGGCATTTAAACACCTTTGGCAGGATCAGTGGAGCATATTTAAGGCCGTTTCTGCACTAGCCTGTTATAGCGTGATGATTCCACTTTCAACATCCTCTGGAATCCTGGGGTTTGCAGTTTTGCAGATGTTGAAAGTGGAATCATTGCGCTATAACAGGCCAGTGCGGAAATGGCCTAAGTGTTAACTTATCAAGTTCTCATTGATTCAGTGGGACTACGCCGTTCACAGACCTGGCAGATTTTATTTGGCTCTTGCAAACCACAGACTAAGCCTCTGAAAGTTGCATTTCGTTAGTGGCTCAACCGGCAAAATTTTTCTTTCCACCAAGAAAGCTGGTTCTTTTCTGCCTAATTAAGCCAGTCTTGCGATTGCTGCCCATTTAAGCTGCATGGTTCATGCAAATTTCGTGAAGGGTTGGGCTGTGCTTCCGTGCTCCCTCACTTGGAAACAGCTGGGTACCTCCACCCTTTATTTAGCTCAAAACATAATAATAGGGTTGAATGCAGGCATTATTAGTCTCAGAGTAGATGCCTCTGACCTGCGGTAAACAAGCCAGTCAGTCAGTTGGCATCACAGCTGTTGAAAGGAACAGCTGAGCATGAAACTTCAGTTCAAACCGGTGACAGCAAAACCCAGACCGAGAGATTCACGCTTGCTTATTCTGCTAAAAGCCGGGATTTGGAATTGCATGGGGGAAGCTTAGGTCCTTCCGCACTACGCTGTTATAGTGCTATTATTCCACTTTCAACACCCTCCTCTGAACAAATCTCGCCAAGAAAACCCTGCAATAGGTTCACCCTAGGGTCTCCATAAGTTAGAAACAACTTGAAGGCCCAGAACACCAACTTACTTAGCAAAGGAGATGCGTTCCTAGACCTTATTTCTTTAACAGAAACTTTGTTTACCAGAGGCAGAAATAACATGGAAAGAATAGGTTCCTGCACCACAAAAAAAGAAGAACATATCAACATGTTTTAGCAAACTTTTTACTCAAGATTAACAGCATGCATTTGTAATATGAAACAACCAGGCCAGGCAAGACTTGCATAAGGAAACAAAAACTTTTAGGCCTTCTAGGCATGCTTCTTCCAAAATACATCCAGAGATGATGATGATGATGATGGTGAGTTTAGCAGCTTCTACTTTCCCTGTGGTTTACCTCTTGGTGGCCAAAGTTACAGAACTATGTTACTGTTTTTTAAAACATGCTACAGGAGCTGGTGAGAGAGGATTACCCCTTCTCCCCTTTTCTCTCTGTTTGGCTCTTTGCACATGCTCCGTATAGGATTCTGGAGGTAGCTGCTGTTACCTTACCTGTTGTAGGCAGGTGCATGCAGCTGCAGCAGGATCACTTAGAGCAAAATCCCATTCTTCCACAGCTCTGACTTTATTACATTGTTTACTGTGGGCAGGTCGCTGTGACCTGATACCAAAAGTCTGTTTTTCCAGCTTTCCTTCGCTATCTTCCCAAAGCTGATGCTGCTTTTAAAGGCATAGCTGGATAGAGAAGGAGGAAGAAAGGGAAGATTGGGCAGGTGTAAAAAAGACTTGGTAAAAACTTGAGGCTTTGTTAATTGAGGTAGGTATGTACAGGAATAGCTATTGTTGGGAGTAAATGAAACAAGGAAATATGATCTATTTTATATAGCACTCCCATGACTAAATGTATATCCTGATCTATGCTACGCACAAACATGTAACACAATTCGAACCATTTCTCCTAACTGAAAATGCATCTCTCCCTTACGCTACATTTTGAATCTGCTGCAGAGGAAATTCCACTCAGTCTGAAATGTTTAAATTCTGAAAGGGTAGATTGTTGGCCTCTTCTGGTTGTTAACTAGGGCATGCGTGCTGCTCCTCCCTGGAGAGCCAGGCAGAGGGATGATGCCGTTTGCAAAGTTTTTATTGGCTAAGGAAACCGTAGAGAAGAACCGACGGCTCCAGAGACTATATTTAGCTAGCACAGTTTCAAGAGGCAGCAGAAATAAAAAAGGGACTTGTACCAGCTTTGCTTTTCATTGCTCCCAAGCAGGAGCCAGAGATTTCTTCCCACAGTGAAAGACTTTATGTAGCACTTTGGGGTACATGTGTGTGTTGGATGGGAGTGGTAGGATTTAAATCCAGTTTGTTCACGACCTGCATTTCTTCCCTCTCGCAGAACTTCTCTTCTTTCCCCCAAAGGTGAAGACTCATGGAGGAAGCGCTACCTAGGGTTGGCTTCTGTTGGAGGGGAGGTTCATTGGAGATGTACGGTGTTTTTGTAAAGCTTTATTTCCTAAAAGAAAAGTATAAAATAGGTAGAGGCAAGAGGCATCAGGGCCAACTTAGCCATTAGGTACTTTAGGCATAGTGACCAGTACCTATAACAATTTTAGAGCCTTTGAAAACAGGATTAACAAACAAACAAACAAAATTACAGGAATTGGGAAGTAGAATAAAATTTCAAAATAAAGATATTTTATATTTTCATTCACAAAAATTATAAATAGATACTTTTTTAAAATATATATACACACACACACATAAATAGGTTTATTAAATAGCAGTTCTTTAAAACATAAACTATCATGGATCACATACACGAATCGAATGCAAGAGTGCCCACGAAAACCCTAATGACATTCTCTGAGCGGCATAACACCCATAGCAAGTGCTAGATAAGCTGGTTGACTCAGATCTGCAGAGAAAAAACCTGCACCTCAATGTGCCTTTTGGGCCATTTCCGCACTAGCCTGTTATAGTGCGATGATTCCACTTTCAACATCCTCTGGAATCCTGGGGTTTGCAGTTTCGGGAGGGGCCAGCCGGCCCCACCCAAAACTGCAAACCCAAGGATTCCAGAGGACGTTGAAAGTGGAATCATCACGCTGTAACAGGCTAGTGCGGAAATGGCCTTGGTTAAAGAAAGCTACCTCCATTCCATGATTACTGTATCAAAAATCCCCACATTTTGCAGTGTTTAAAAAGTAATATATGGTTGTTGTGCATCTTCAAGTCATTTCTGACTTATGGTGAACCCATCATGGAGTTTTCTGGGGCTGAGAGTAAGTGATCTGCCCAAGGTCACCCAGTGGCTTTCCATGGCTGAGGGAGAAGCGAATCCTGGTCTCCAAGGTCATACTCAACGCTCAAACCACTTACACCATGCTGACTCTATTATCATTGTTACTCACTGTGATGTCTAGAAAATAACCGATTACTTTTCCATTATTAATTAAAGCTATAGGATTAATTGGTGAATGGCACAAAACTTCAGTGTTTCTGCTGAAAATGCCTAAAAATGCCCTTAAAAATATATAAAAAGATCATGAGGCAAGTCCACAGGACAATTTCAGTTCCTGATTACAAAGAAAAGAGGGGGAAAGATCCTAAGCAATGAATGCCATGGACAAGAAGAGAGATTTGCTTTATGGAGAACCCGGCACTGATCATGAGCACAGCAGGGGAAGGCACAAAACACTCTCCAACCAATGCAATTTGGCCGCCTTTCTCATAGGTCCAATCCAGTACCAGCTGGGGACTTCTGGGTCAGTGGGGTGGTGAATCCACTCTAGGGTTGAGTTTGGGCTTTAAATGAACTATCCAAGGTGCTGAACCTTGTTCCTAAAATAGATCCAGCATTTCTGATAACTCCTTGAAAGTTTGGGCTAAAACTCAAAATGGATCCACTGCTCCAATCTCATGGGAGTCGCCAGCCTTAACGATTCCATCATAATTTAATTCAGAACAAAGCCATCCCGGTTGTTTTAAATCTCCATAAATATTCACCTGCTTCTTCTCCCCATAGATCTCTCCCTGTAAATCCCTGTTTCAAACTTTTGGTTCTGGTAGTTAAAGCTTTGTGTTCTAACCCCCCTCAGTTCCTTGCAGCTTGGCTAGCATGGTACGTTCCATCCAGAAATTTAAGATCTGTAGGCAAATCTGCAATGCACACAGCTCTGTCAAGGTTGCAGGCCTTTCAAGATCTGGTTCTGCGTTTGTGGAACCGTCTTCCTTTGGACCTCTGTCTGGAGAAGGATCTCACCTGTTTTCATAAAGGACTGAAGACCTTCCTCTTTGATTCACCATCTTAAGCCACTGAGAGTTGTGTTTAAGGGGCTGAGAAGGGTAGCAACTAATGGGATGTTGGAGATTTCATTCCATGTGTTGCGATAGTGTTAGGTTTACTGTCTTTGTTCCTGACTGTATATGTTGATGTTCTGCCCTTTGGTGAAAAGGATGGTATAAATAAACATCATCATCATCATCATCATCATCATCATCATCATCATCATCATCATCACTACCACCACAAGGACGGTCAGGAATGAGAGACATGAGGTTTTCTTAGCAACTGTTTCCTTCTGCACACCTAGAAAGCCCTTAAAATGGAAGGTCTTCTCAGTTGAGGTGTTGCTTGTGATGTGAAGTGAGTTTCCAATCTAACCCATTCTTCCATCTGGTGAAAACTTAAGCTTTTTGGGGGGGTGCTTTAGATGGCTATTTAAATCTCATTTGATCATTTCTGCTGCTACGGTTTAGAGACTTCCAGTTGCTTGCCCGTGTTTAAATAGATAGCATGTTGTTACTTCCTTGAACTTGATGTTTTGAATTGTGACATCACATTGCTAGGAAAGAAACAAAAGATAAACTAAGTAAAACAAAATTCATAATAAACAGAGACCAAACCTTTTCTGTGTTACAACTTTTCTTGCTCTACCAGGGAAAGCTGGAGCAGTTGCTAAGTGTTGCAAAGGTACTAGTTGCGACTTGCTTTTCAATACTCATGCTGCACTGAGCCCACCCTCCTGGTTCAACTGGTTTGTGGCAATTAGCTAAGAGTGCACAGGTAAGGAGAAATAAGGGCTTATCCCTGAGAATTGTTTCGGAACACCACATCATTGCCACATGTTGTTTCACTCTCTTTTACTAGGACAGCTTCCATGCTTGGGGTGCTTCCAGATCGTAACCATCGCCCTCACTAAACTATGGAAACTACTGAAGTTTACCATTGAAAACTGGTGTTTTCATTCAGCCTGATGATGGCGTAATACTTGTTAGAATTATGGAACCTCTTACGAGTAACTCAATTGATCCAACAGCAGATATTGTGTTTAGTACGTGTCCATATCCCCTGTTTTAAAAGTGTTCCATATCCCCAACTTCCCCAGTTTAACAGGGACTGTCCCACTTAATCTCATTTTTCCAGCTGTTTATAAAATCCTCACTTTTGCCTTTTGTCCACAGCTTACTTTAATCAGTGCAAACTAATTTCAAAGTGCAAAAGTAGTCAATGAGAGGAAAAATGAGAATGGTGTTGAATCTTGTGCTTTCCGGGAGGCTCAGGCAAAAGCAAACTGCTGCAGTTTATCCTAGCTTTTGTATTCTTTCTCATGAATACCTTTTGGTATCTTGACGACACTCTGATGTTGCACGGCCACGTGTCCTGCTGCGCATGTGTGAAATGATGGAGAGAATGGCATTCTTCCGCTATATTGATGTTGCAATTTTTCTGCAAGCAAATAGACAGCTCTATAAATACATGCTACTTCATGGCATAGGAGTGCAAGACATCATTGATGGTTTGTACACTTGGAAGTGTTCTACAAGGGCTGTACCTGTGGTCCTTTTTTCTGTTTTTGTTTGGTTCATTTTTTTAAAGCCTTATTCTCTTTGATTTGGGGATCAGAAATCTAGCTTCACAGCAGCTGAATGGTTAAATCAAAGACTAACTGGTCTCAACAGAGCTCCAGTCTTCTGTGACAGATTATTGACACAAGAGCAGCTTCCTTTCCCATCCCCCATGGTTGCAAATACATATCCTCTGTTGAGAAACCAGAAACCACATGACGCACTGCAGCTATCCTTCTTTCTGTAGCCTAGCATGCACACTGGCGTTTATATTTTGGAATGTGAAGAGGAGAATTTTGTTTTAAAGCTGCACACTAGGTTACACAATGCTCACCTCTGACAAAACTATCTGAAAAATCACCGGGTGTGGAACTCTGGTATTTGACAGCTGACGCCCATTTGGGGTAATGTAGGAAAGGCTAGGCAACTTGCAAGATGGAGACGGCTGAGCACCTCGCCGTCCTGCATTCAGCAGACTGCAAGGCTGAGTTTCCTGTTCAGATTACGACATACAGAAAAAAGCAAAAAATGAAAGTGAACCAGGGCAAACAAGAATGCAGCGTATTTACAACAGACCTTGGAAAAGGAATGATGGTGCCTTTTTTTAAGAAGGAAAACTGCTGCAACCATGAACCATTTATCATGTCATTAAACAGTCATCTGGAAAGACCATTTAAGAACTGAGTGCCTTGTACAAGCCTGTGCTCACGTCCCTGACAGCTCTGAGTTGCCACAGTTGGGTTTTCAGTCTGGTAGCTTGTTCTCCTCCTTTGTAGGGAAAGACCTACACATTTTCACCCACGTACCCTGGGACTTTGAGATCTCCTGGGCTGATGATCGGGAATACGGGAACCGGATAACGGTAACAAAGGAGTGATTAAATGTATAAGTTTGCATTAATTGCATTGGAACTTGCACATAAACTAGAAGCAAAATAGCCAAAATTTGAACCAGTAAGGGAGCGTAACCCAACGACAATGATGCTTCAATGATGCCTTCCCTGACCTGGTGCCCTCTAGATGTGTTAAACTACAATTCCTCTCATTCCCAGCATTCTCGCAACAATCGGGGATCATGGGGGTTGTAGTCTATTAATATCTGGAGGGTGGCAATTCATGAGATCTCCTCCAGAACTACAATGTGAATGCAAAACCTTTAAAAGTCTTCTTCCGATCATCATGAAGAAATGATCACAATTAAATTAACACACCAGTTTTTATAAAGTAATGATTATCTGATTGCCCTGCCCTCTCTAAAGTTCATTGTCGGGAAAAGAAATTGCGAAACTGTGTCAGAGTTTGCTTTGTTGAGAGAGTTGCCGCAAAAGATGCCATGAGACACTCCCATGAGCTTCTCAACTTGTAGAAAATACCAATGTATTATATACAGAAGTTTAATAATATCAAATTTGTAGTCAATCTGAAATGCAATGTTCAGCATTAATGTATTCTGAACTCAGACTCCTCTCACTCGAGGCTGCAAAGTGATACAGGGGCCAGTGAATGCTTCCAAAGGAAAAAAAGAAACCATCTCTGGCCATTTCCGCACTAGCCTGTTATAGCGCGATGATTCCACTTTCAACATCCTCTGGAATCCTGGGGCCCCTCCCGAAACTGCAAGCCCCAAGATTCCATAGGATGTTGAAGGTGGAATCATCGCGCTATAGCAGCCTAGTGCAGAAATGGCCATAAAGTCACTTTGAAATTTACATAAAAATTTGGTGGGATGATAAAGTTTCAACTACGTCTTGGTTCCCCAGCCTTTCGGATGGACATATTAGGTGAAAATGGTTGTTTCTATAGATAGAGGCTTGATTTTTAATTGCCTCACCACAGAGTTTTCAAGATAAAAGAGCAGTTTATCATCAACCCCTTCTGTGCAGCGCTAACAAGAGTTAGCTGAAGTACCGCTGTCTTTTTCTCCGAGATCTCTCACCAGGATCATCCCCCACTACTGCTGCTTAGCCAGTAGCTTCCTTTTTTGGGACTTCTCTGCTGCCGTCCTATCAGTTCCCCTTTTGTTGATGAGGCTGTTAATTTCAAGACAATAATGCTGGAAAAAAGAGAAGTCAATAGGCAAGAAAACATTACAGAGAGAATGATTCAGCCAAGGAAGCCACAGTCACCTTGAGTTTGCAAGATCTGAGCAAGGCGGTAGATAACCAGGGCTCTCTTGGGCATCTTTCTTTCGTAAACTCAAGGTTGATGGCAACTAAAAACAACAACAACAACAACGAAAGAAACAGAGGAAGCACAACTTAACAGCGTTGTTTGATGCTCCTTAATGCTAGAGCCAGCATAGTGTTGTGGTTTGAGTATTAGACTACGACTCTGTGAAAACAGGGTTCAAATCCCCACTTGGCCACATCCGACTCATTTTATTAGGGCTGGTAAACAGCATGTGAATAATAATATGAATATATAAATAAATTTTTGTCTAATTTCCTTCATTTTGTATGCAGTCGGCCCTCCACAGTTGCAGGTTTGACTTTCTTTTTCTTTGGATGCCCACACTCTATCTTTACCATTATCCCTCTACGTTTGTGGGCTTTACTTTCACGGATTTGATTATTTGCAAGTTTCTCCAACTCCTGCCCTCAACACAGCCCAGGAGATTCCTTTGCAGAGGAACTTTTCCTTTTGGTTTCTCCAATCAAGCCACGCAGCTTTTAAGAAATCTGCCTCTGGTCATCTTCCTCCACCAGCCCCTGCCTGGCCAACTGAGAATGGATCACTGCCGGATTTCTCAGCACCACAAACCCTCTCCTGATGCCCCCCGACATCCAAGGAAGGAGACGGGCAAGAGAGAGGAAGTATAGGGCCACTACGCCAACCCACCCTCTTTCCTTCTCCTTTCCCTGACTTGGTTTGGACCCTGGATGTCCGTTCTCACCACCATGCCTTGTCCCCCTTCCCACAGATACCCCCCCACATTTTGATATTCATGATTTTTCCACTTTTGCAGGGGTTCTGCACCCCAATTCTAGAGAATGTGGGGGCCTGGCTGTACACTGCAAGAGCTATGAAAAGTAAGTCATTTTGATGTTCACAATTTTTCCACTTTTGCAAGGGTCCTGCGCCCCTAGCCCTAGGGAATGTGGAAGGCTGGCCGTATACTGAAAGAGCTATGAAAAGTTGCCACATCAAAATGAGAAGCAAGAAAAGGAGCTGGGAAATGAAGAGAAGCTCTACTGGCTGGGCTGGATTGTTTTCCAACCACAACTGAACATGCCTGCTTTGACTTGTCGTCTGTGAATTACAGCCCTTACGCGTATGACTTGGCTGACATTTTCTTACTTGCCAGCTCTACATATGAGTTATTTCTTGCTTCTCTTGTCTAGGCAGGATTGCACTGGGAAATCTGGGGCTCTGAGACTGTGCATAGATGGTATTGTTGATAGAAAGGAAGGAACTGGTAGCTCAGTTTATTTAGTAGATATGCAAACAGAATGTCTCTAGCAGGCTCTGCCGTGAGAGTGGAAGTTCCTAAATTAAACTTACTTTACTTGTAATAAGTTATTCCCTCCTTCCTTAGAATGACAGTGCTTATAGTGAACATTTCAAAAAGAATTCAAGAAAGTGGAATGACATTACTTGGTTTTTTTTTTCTTTAACTTAACAAGTAAAACACTCTGGTTACTTTTAAATACTATTTTAACCTGTCCCTAAACTGCAAACCCCAGGATTCCACAGGATGTTGAAAGTGGAATAATAGCACTAAAACAGTGTAGTGCAGAAAAGGCCAAAGTTTTAGAAGGCTCCTCTGATCTGCAGTGGGGGTACACTGCAGAGGAAACCCCAACTCCATCTCAAGGCCATTGCCTAACATGTTTGCTGTTCCCTTCCAAGAAATGGCCCAAGCTTTGGGCTTGAGACAGATTGTCCCGTGTAACAGTAGGCAAACAGAGATGCAAGTGTTGTTTCATGTTGTAAGGTTTCTGGATGAAGGTGTTATGTTACTGAACCAAGGGCAGCAAGTCAATCACTAAAAATATTCAAGTCAAGTCAGTGCATCATTCATTGCCAGGTTGGGTCCAAGTCAAGTCACTGAAGTGTGACTTGAGTATGACTTGAATTCAAGGCCATTCCGCACTACACTGTTATGGTGCTATTATACCACTTTCAACATCCTATGGAATCTTGGGGTTTGCAGTTTAGGGAGGGGTACTTAGACTTCTTCGCCAGAGAGCTCTTTGGCCTCAGGAAACTATAAACCCCAGGATTCCATAGGAGGTTGAAAGTGGAATAATAGCACTATAACAGTGCAGGGCAGAAATGTCTCAAGTCAGTTGATTTGAGTCTACATCAATGGCAGAAATTATACAGGTTGTTAGACACTGTTTTAGCATAGACTCCTCCAGTCTAGCATTTCCAGATGTCCTGGACAAATACCAGCTACTGTATGGGGGATTTCTATGTATGTGGGAAGCAGCTAGAAAGCGCATTTTTGAAGGAATTAGCAACAACATGCATCACTTGCAGGTAACAGCGGACCTTTCCTTGTTATTGTTTTATCTTCTTTTAGAGTTTTTTTTCTGGTACCATCAATGGTCCCTCCTTTCCATGGTGGTGGGATTGCATGCTCCTGTTAGGCAAGAGGCTATGTGCTGATGGCAGCAGTGATGCTAGTGAGTCTCCCGTATGAGGCTTTTGTTGAGAAGCTGGACTAAATTGGCCAAACAACCACTGGGCAGCAGCACTAGCTGGTGTGACACCGGTAGTGGACCTCTGAGACGACGACAGCAGTACCATGCCTAAGGCTTTTAATATTGCACAGAGAGAAGCAGAGTAAACCGCTTTGGATGATGAGAGAATCCAAAATGAGACAAGAGATAGTGTCAGAAGATGAAATAGAGATAGTG